>CABFWO010000685.1:23213-85779 GCA_902155825.1 Timema genevievae | reverse complement strand
AGGGGGGAAGGAGTGTGTTGGATGTAGGGGGGAAGAGTGGTTTGGTTGAGGTAAGGAGTGTGTTGGATGTAGGGGGGAAGAGTGGTTTGGTTGAGGTAAGGAGTGTGGTGGGGGAAAGGGAGGTTTTGGAGAAGCGTGAGAGGTAGGCCTAGTTAAAAATGTTGTTCACTAATATATTGCTGACAATTCCACACATTCATTACAGACTCAGCCCTAGACTATAAGTGAGGAATTACCTTGAGCACGGGACAAATCCTGGATATCTCAGTGGTAGAGCATTGGCACGCTAAGCCAAAAGTCCCGGGTTTGATTCCCATGCCCACGAGTCATTTTTCAAATAATTTAAATTAATTGAAATGTGTTTCCCTCTATGAAGAGTGAATTACAATAATTTGCAGCCTGTGAGCTGATATTCATTCTAAGGTGTGCTCAGCTTGTTTTATTACTTTATTTTAGCATGAGATAGCTTATTTTGGTAAATTTAGTTCTGTGTGTTAAACTATTTATGTAGTTGTGTTTCCGTTTATAAAGTAAAGGCTGCACTTATAACGAATGGAACACAGCCTACTTTAGTACCGCCTACATAAAAACTAGATCTTCAACTTCACTGAGATATGAACCAAAGTCTTTTATAGGTGATCAAGCAACCTTCCCTTTGATGTTTTTTACCAGGCATAACACGTGGTATGGTTAACAGAGGTTTAGACCTACCTTCATTTGCATTAAAAGAGAAAGAATTAAAAAAAGTGAAAAATGATTCACATTTAAAAAAAAACCACCTACTTACTACCCGTTTGGGTTATATGCTTAAGTACTAATTACACTAGGAAATGGGAAGGTTGAATTTAGGGAATCTGCATTTGCATGGAGGGAGAGTGGAAAACATTTAGGGAAAACCAGACCCATTTCACCTGACCGAGATTTGAACCTCGATCTCCCCAGTCTAGCTCAACACAAAACGAACGTGTCAGCTAACTACACCACCGAGGCGGATGACAAAGATTCAGACTCCAACCTTCTTATCAATGGTGATTTTGGTTCATGTAAATAAAACACTATGTGTGGGTTTCACATTGATAGGTTATTGTAAAAAAATGCAATCTATTTTCCTAATAATTTTTAGTACTTTTAGGTAGAATAAACAACATGCAACAAGGTTACAGATATATTTATGAATATTTGTTTAAAATAAGAGAAGGTCTACCAAGTTAGTATCTTATGTATAATGTTTTAAACAGCTCAACTTAACACCCAACCCCACCCTTCCTATATTTGATAATGCATGGACACTTTTATAAATAATTTACATTTGGAAACAAAAATCATTAGTTTGTGAATATTTAAATTTTTTTAAAGAAACAAATTAGACAGCATGGTAAAACCAACCTCGCAAAGATTTGTAAGCAGTAGTAGAGTCTGCGCCAGTTTGAGCTACGAACTCGGCCACAAGGTTTGACTCCATTCTCCATCTGTAGCATAACAATTGATCATATAGCTCCATAAAATATTATATGAATCAAAGTTAACCAAGACAAGTCTTAGTTAAAGGCTAATTGAAATGTCAATAATTATTTAATCACAGAATGCAACTGTAACTATAAATATTTCAATATCCCGTCACCAATCAATGCATTCAATAACAGTGTACAACCCGCTTTGTGGCTGCATGGTCTAAGGCACTACTCTCTCAATAGACTAGACTGGCCAAGACGGGGATATTGGTGTTCGATAACAGTCGGGTGCAGTGAGGGTGGTTTTTCCTAAATGGTTAGCCACTCCCCCTTATACAAATGTGGGTGCACTCCCTCCAAATTAAACCTTCCCAATCCATAGCATCATTTTGGAAAAAAAAATCAGTAGGGTCTACACCCAACCATTCAAATTCTAATTTCCCTGTCATCGGCAGTCTAGTTTAAGTAAAAGGTCCCGCCCATAGTTTCTACACTCTCTCTCTCTCTCTCTCTCTATATATATATATATATATATATATATATATATATAAGCTTTAATTTCAATGTTTCCTCAAATGCTTGTGTTCCCACCTTTCCGAAGGAAAATTTATATAAAAAATAGACTTTACAGTTTCATATTAAACTATATGACTTTCTTTTAACATCAGTTACATTCTAAATTATGATTGATAAAGATAATTTTGGTCACATTTATCATATTTGAAAGGTCCCAACATATTTGTGAGTTTAGAAAGACACAGTGAACCAATTTTAATGACATTAAAGTATCCTTACGTAAAATGCCAATTGAAAATGCCCGTGAGATTGACTGGTCGATTGTGATCAATCAGTTGCCGTCGACCCCTGCCTTAGAACATGTGGCCACTGAAGCAGGTGTGATAGGTAGGTACTAACCCAGAGTTTTGTTTTAATTATGTAGTTATTCAAAATTATCGAACTTTAGGTGTATGAATATTGGTATTATTCAACTTGTCTTACGTGCATAGTAATAGTAAGAAAATAATTTTTGGATGAGCCATGCTAATCAAGCTTATTTGGAAATTAAGCATTATTTAATTTTATTTAGCCAAGTTGTGTCAGTAATTAAAGTAAATTTAATAAAGTAGGTCTTTAGGCACATTACTTAAAGTGTAGATCTATTTTTAATGTTTGTTTATTCTGTGTATTTTAATTTTTAAGCCCTAGTTTATATCTTGTTAAGAATCAAACAGCCGAAGCTATTATTTATGCTTTTAGTGAGGAATTCTACAGTTAGATATCATAGTCTGAAAATTGAAAAATGACACCTGTACATGGGAATCGAACCCATAACTGTGCAAGTGGCAGCATTAAGCCAACTGTCGAGTCAAAGGTGGCCGAGTTATCTGATAGCTCGTGATCTTAATGAAATCACACATTAGAAGCCAACGATTTCCACATGTCCATCACAGACTCTGCCTTAAAATAGAGTGAAGAATGACCCTGGGCACGAGATGCTTCCTAGATAGCTCAGTGGTAGAGCATTGGCATACTAAGCCAAAGGTCCCGGGTTCGATTCCTGTGTCCAGGTGTCATTTTTCAATTTTCAGAATATTATATCTTGTTAGCTTAATGAATTTATAAATAAAGTTATGGCATGACATTTTGGGTGTTTATTCAATGATTTTATTTTGGCATTCCCTTATTGTTATATTGTTATTGTTAAATTTAGCTATTTAATATTTGTAGCCTCAGTTATCGACAAGTGTCATACAACACTTTACTTCTCAGTGCAGCTAGGCTACTTAATCATCTTGACAAGGTGCTATTTTTTTAAAAAAAAAAACAATTATTTGAGAAAGAGTTCTACGTAGCTACTGATTATTAATGTTATTTATAGTTTGCTATTTCTGAGAATATTGCATCACTAAGAAACATAATAATGTTATAACCTCAGTTATTGAAAATTATGATCACAATTTTAATATAAAATACTTACGAGATAAGCGTTTGTCACAATTATAAAATACTTTGATATTAATCTCCGTTATTAGTGATTCATATTCAAATAGAATGTGTACAGCGTTTTAATGATCTTATTGCCATCTAAGATTAGTAAAATCTAGCCTTGGCCCAAATAAATGTATAGTAAATCTATGAGCGTAGCGACCAGTGACCAGAGATGATTAAGATTATACATCCTTGAAACTCCTCTCTGCCGGCTTGTAAAAATGTGTAAAAGATGGAAGCTTTTGATTTGGCGCTAGTGTTGTAATCACTGACTATCGTGATATGCATGATAAACTCAACTGTTTATTATTGTTTTAGACAAACATTATAATAAATAAATTTAGTAGTTTGGATGAAAAAATATTATATTACTATCTCAATATTTAAAATCTAGTTTCATCTGTGATGAATTATTTAAATAAATAGTTTAGGCACCGTGCGGTGATATATGTAGCGCTGGACTTGACAAATTCTTGAAACACTTGAATGAAGGTGTTTGCAGCTAATCATAACTTATTGATGCTTTAACCATATTTAAACTTTGCTTAAATAATGTTAATTTCGTTAAAACTAATCAAGTACACAATATGAAAGTAATACCGGTAGTCATTGGCGTGCCCAGACCTTTTTATTAGGTAGTGCCAGGTAAACAACATCAATAAAAAAAGGTAAATAACAGCTGTTAAAGTAAAACAAACAGTTATATAATTTTTTCGCAAAAAAAAACTTATGTTGGCTTGACATTCTTTTAAATATAAAACATGATTAATATTTACTTAATTGTTTTAAATTATAATTTATAGGGAGTCTGTCTGCACTTATAGTAACAGTCTTCTGTCCCCAGGAACGAGAACTTTAAATTCTTCAATAACGTCCACATAATAACGTTCATTGCAGTTTATTGCTTTATGAATGGTAAGATTAGACACTCCAGGCAATCTGAAATCATTGTCATTCTTAGTTTACTTTTGACGATTGTTAGCTTAGAAAAACTTCTTTCGCAGGAGGCACCGGTTACAGTTATTGTTGAGAACATTTTCAAAGCATAATGCAAATCGCTGAACAATCTTGACCTGTTATCAAAGAGCAATCAATCCAGCCACTTCTTTAAAGTGGTTCTCGTAGTGCATACAAACAAAAAGTATGTAAATAGTGCAGTAATAAATTATCTCTCTTGATTATATAAAAATTATGCTGTTAGGTAAAAAAAAAAGGGCTCAGCTGCACGATAACTCTTAGCTCAAGACTACTGGGTATTTATACATTATTATGAAACCCATTCTCTTTGCCTGTCTGGTTGACGTAGCAATTTTACATGATACAATAATAAGAAGAATTGAAGGAGGCGATTAATTTTTGTATTATTACTGGCGTCGCTTTAAAAAAATGCTATTAAAGCCGGGATATTGAAGTTTCCTAAAAAAACTTAAAATGGCAATGATTTTTAAGTATCTTTTGATTTAAAAAAATATTTTATAGAAAATTTTCTTGTCATATTATATACATTTTGGAACAGAAGGTGCAACGTCAGATTTAAAATTTTGAAAAATTTAACTTCTGCTTGAAGATCGGCTGAATTAACACAAAGTTTTTTTGACAATATTTTCAAATCACTTTCATCCACTTGCAAATTAATCAGTTTACCCATTGCTGATACGAGTTGGCATGTTTCTTGATACAAACCTTTCATCGATTCCTGAGACCTAAGAGTCTAAAAATGGATAATATGTGGAAACCCTTTCATAATCTTCTTTGCCTTTAAAATAATGCTGGGTTTTGGCACAATCGTCTATAAGTGTTGAGACTTTTTATTCTTCGCAGCAGGCATGTTCACTTTATTTTCAGCACAGGTGCTAAGCGAGTCCTTAAAGATTGTTGAAAAAGTTTTTCATCCCTCATTGAAATTGAAAACAAAGATTCATGCAGCATCTTCACTCCATAAACAGCAGTCAAGAGATCGATGTCTTCATACCACAGTGTTTTGCTCACTTTTAAAATCAACATCAGAATTGGGTGAGCAATCTCCAAAGCCCTAATAGAATCAAAATATTTCAGTTCACCCTACCCTCCTCTCCCCCAGGAAATAATTGAGATGAGTCCCAAAGTATATGCTAAAATAATTAAAGCTAGAGGACTTACCTATGAATTGAAATCTTTTTATTGCATGATCTTTTGAAGGTCTCAGTTGACAGGGTGGGTCGTAATGAACATCGGATTGGAGTTATTCATAATATTCCCCTTGAGTTTTCGGAGGAATTTATTAAGGAAGAGTTAGAGAGAGAAAGTGAATTTTCAATATTGCAGGTATGACGTTTCAATAGGCACAATTCTGATACACCTGATCGGTTTGATACCTCTGGTACAGTAGCAGTTACTTTCGTGAAAAAAGAGCTACCATTTTATCAGGGGTGGCTTAAGGGCCGGGCGAACTGGGTGATTGCCCGGGGCGTCAGATCTAAGGGGCGCCAAACAGAGAACCAACCTAACCTAACATAACTTGGGAATTATATGAAAATAATTCCAAACCTCTCTACTCGAAACCTAGCGTGACTTGGGCGTAATAGATAAGCATAACATTCATTCACTTTATGTTACTAACATAAAATTTGACATGATTGTATAGTTTTTTGTGGTGAATAAAATGGGATATAGTGCCACTGTTAAAAAGTTCATTTAAATCTGCCAACTTGAAAAATGGCTCCCAAAATAGTATTTTGTAATTATTTCTTAAGCCGTTTATCGTATCAAAATTATAGAGAACATATCCTACAAAACATGTTTTAGTAGTTTTCTTTGTAATCCGAACTATTTTCGTAAAATATCGCAGTGAAACATACTGTATGATAACCATTTATGGACTTTTTCCTTCAGATTATTTTTATGTCACACCAATGTTACGTTAGGTTTGGAGTTGCTAGGTGTGGCATGGGCATATGGAAAATTTAACTTTTTGGGGTGGAGGGGGAAGAGCTAAAAACCGTAAGTTTATGATATTATGTTAATAATTACTATTAAACCCTAAAAGTTAAGAGCATTTTTATTTTACACAATAGTGGCGGAACTATATTTGGACGTGGGTTCGTTGGAATGTATTATTATTAGTAGTATTAGTTACTGTAACTATAACTGTATTAGTAACTGTAACTATAATAACTTAATCCTATGCAATTTGGGTTTAGAAAGGGACGTTCCACACTTAATAGCTTCTCTATATTGGTTTCTGATATTCAAATTGCTCTATCACAAAACTCATTTGTATCAGCTTTTCCCTTCGATATATAGGATGCGTACGATAATATAAATTTTTCTGTGTTGTTTGATAACTTTTTCGCCTAGGGTGTTCTAACAACATGTGTAATTGGTTAAGCTATTTTCATGTAAAGATAGGACAAGTTAGATCTCTCCTCAAACTCAAAAAAGGGGCATACCTTGATAGCTCTTTTCTTGTTAGTATAACGACTTTACAGAATGTGGATGGCATGGTTTTATACGTTCGGTCTTGTAACCTGTCAGAGGGGGTGGTAAGTTAATATCATTATTTCCTTTGCTTTCAAATTGGTTGGCAGCCCACTCTTTGACTCTATAGACTAGTTTATGAAGGACGTTGAATTCAAGTACAGCCAATGGTGCGAATTTTAGGTATTCCACTAGACATTAAGGTCTCTTGGCTCCCTCATTTTTTAGAATTATCTGGAATATATGACAGGTTTATAAATACTATGCGATCAGTGGCGGGTGGAGCTCCCACCCATATACAATGTTACAATTGTACCGTGAGCTTATACGTTCTTGATTTGAGTGTGGGTGCTTTTTTATATCACACTGCATCACGATCTACACTAGCAAAGCTGAGTAAGATCCAATATGTGGTGGTAAGACTGTGTCTGGGCATTTGTCGTACATCACCAACCAATGCACTCTTTACTGAAGTGGAAGAACTCCCTTTATTTTTAAGGCACCATCTGTTGGTGGACAAGATTTTGATTAAAGATTGTTCAATCTCGAGTTATCTGCAGCGTAAACTTTGGATCCTTGCAAATTAAGTTCAAACTAATCAATATTGGCTCAACAAAACATGCCCATCTCTGGTAGATAGTTTTTTTTGGGTTTGAATGAACTGCGTCAGTATTTTTTTTCTCTCTTCTGTATCCTGTACAATGTATCACTGGGTGGAGTGATGCCCTTTGGGACGTGCCAGTGGTGTTATCTATTCCTGATTCAGCAGTAAAAAGAGTCATTCTTCCGATTGAACCAAAGTTAAATGCATTAAGGTAATTATATTAAGGAAAGATGAAGTAGATACAGACTTATATTTACAGATGGTACTAGGAGGGGAGGGGAGCCAGCCCTAGTGGTTGCGGCCTTCTATGACAGTAGTAGTAATTATGGTCAGAGATATAGACTACAATCCGACTCGTCAATAATTACAGCGGAATTATTCGCTATCCTACAGGCATTGAAATATATCCTATCTTTACATCCTCAGCCCATAGTAGTATTATGCGACTCCAATAGCGTTTTGGAGTCTATAAGTGGCTTGTCAGGCCCTCCATCATACCCAATGATAATTCAAATACTCGACGAGTGCGCCTCTCTACGAGCTAGGGGCTATGAATTGAGGCACCAATGTATTCCTAGTCTCCTGGGTATAGTGGGTAATGAGAGCGTGGATAGTTTGATATCTATTGTAAATTTACTTTCCATTGTACAGGAAATCCCGCTACCGTATGGTGATTTTATTTCGAAGGTAAAACTCAGAAGTCAGGTTAAATGGAACGAATGGTGGGAGACCACATTGCAGCAGAAAACAAAATGGTACAATGAGGTATGTGGTGAAAAATCAGTTACACCATGGTTATAGGTAGTTAAGGGAATCGGTAAGTTTATTTGTACAATAATCCGCCTTCGACTTGGGCACGCCTACACGAAAGACCGACTTTATTTGATGCGCAAAGTTCCACCTTCGCTTTGTGTGGTTTGCCACGTTCCTGAAACATTATAACATATATGGTATTTATCACTTGTCCTGTACATCATTTGGCACGGGTAAATTACATTCTTAATTATATTAGACTTTATTTTAGTAAATGTATTACACTCAGACAACGTTACTTTGTACAGGTGTTTGTTTAATTTCCTTCTAAATATAAATGTCGGTGTAGGTGCGAACAAAATATGTCTTCCCGGTTATCTCCTAGACAAGATTCGTGTTGATTTAGGGCTAGGTTATTTGGGTCAGATCTGGATTGAATGCACAGTAAAATCAAGAAAGTAGCATCGGGAGTGAATCGAATACAAATGTTCTTGAATTATTGAAGAAATGGTCTTAAATGCTATTGACAAAAAAAAATGAATAAATAGCGTTGTGAACGAAAACAAATAGGTGTTTAGAAGCGATTTGTTCAAAAGAACATTAGAATTACGTATCACTCCATTTATAGAATAACTAATAAACCTGTCTCATGCGAGATTTTTCAAGGTTGAACTCGATCCAAACCCTAGTATTTAAATATTCATTAGGTACTAAAACTTGGTAAGTTTTTGTTTTCATATGTTGGTCACAAAATGTACATCATGTGTATCGATAAACACCGTCTCGAAATCATAACATTTGTTACTTTTATTGTTAAGGAGCTTTAATATAAATTTCAAACTGAACAAACGAACATACATTTTTTTTACATATTTTTCTTGATAGAGAAAACAAATTCAAATTTCCTATTAATATATTAGGTCTCAAGATATTGATTTACAGTCTTGAAATAAACGATGCTAACAGAAAAAGAAAAAGAATGTGCAAGAGATCTTCTTTCTCTTTTGAATGATACTGATATTTATTCACTAGTTTCTACTACGACTAACAATCTAGTGGTTCCACAAAATACACAAGGTAATATTTATTCATAGACCTATTCAAAACCTTCCAATTCTCTCACTTGTTCGAATGACTCAAATCAATAGTCTTGGACATGGCCACTGTTGAGGACTAGGTTAGTGTTTAAATATTATTCGCATGACACACGGGCCGATTTTACGAATATGATAACCACTTTGGTATAATCCATTCTTTTATTCTAATGTCCGTACATTTCCTCCGAACTACACTTCTCATCCCTTCCCCTTTGATTAATCTACCAATGTATCATCCAAACCTATATGCTAGGCTATGCAGTTCCTCTGAATTGCACCTCTCATCCCAATCTCTTAGGCTGTATCCGAATAGTCTACTTATGCGGCGTCGCGTTGGCTCGTGGCGTTGATAGCTGCATATGCAATCACGTGATCAAGTGTATATCTGTCCGAATAGTCGCGAATGAGACCGATGCAGCCTTCTCGAGGCTTTGGTAACCATGGATACTGAAAGCTACGAGCCGTGCGGTTTTCTCGCAGCGTTGGTGCGGTGTTTGACTGGCAATTGTTTTATTATTATCGTTTCGTCTGCTAGAGCACAAACTTACATTTTGCGCCATTTTAAACAAGTTTAATAGAATTTCTCGTCTCGTGATTCTCATCATGTCTTCGGAAAATAAATCGCCAAAAATCTTTAACTATGCCAATTAATTACATGTTATATTTTAAGATATAAAGTGTTTATTGACTTAAAGATTTTACACATGAATAACATTATAGGCATACATCCGATATGTATAAACTTTATTGTTACGCACATTTTAACATGTAAATAATATATTTAAATAGTTTTTGCTATATAAAATAATTATCGCTTAGTAAAGTGTAATAATAATAATAATAATAATAATAATAATACATTTACATAGTTTCTAAGTTATTCGGTAGGAAGCAGCACTGCGGGCCCAAGGATGTTGCTGTTCGAATAGTTTGATGCAGTCTTCGCTATGAAAACCGCGAGAAGTGTAAAATTATCAAGACTGCATCAAGTTTGCAAACAAGTCAAGTGTACTTGACTATTCGGATACAGCCTTAGTGTCTTGTGTATTACACATGTTAATTTAACACACCCTTCCGATCAAATATGTAGGAATTGAATGTAATGCAAAGCCAAATAGAGCCAACACTGCTTTAAACAGACCTAGCAAGATTAATTCAGATTTACTAGAGATTGTAGGCCAATGTTTCTAATAATTATAAAATAGTACACACTTATTGAAGGAAATATTGTGACCTACCAAACACATATGGCATAAAATCATTACGTTCGGTGTTTTGTTACAATAGGCATGACTATTAGACCCTCATTATTACATATTGTACCGTACTTAAGACGGAAAATCAAATAGTACCAAGGAAAAGTTTGATAATTTTGAATAATTACTATACAATCCAAACAAATTAACTAGGGCCTAAAATCACACAAGGAAATGCCAAACTTTTGTGTTGACCCATTATCCTATGCGTTGTGTAGCATCTTTCCTTATGAACCTGAAATGTAGATTTGATCAATATTATTCAAAATCTTAATTTATTAATGCATGAAAGATTACATTTTAAAGCTAGGTTGGATAAGAACCAAGTCTGTGGAGTCTGCACGCCAAACCTTCAACTCAGACTCCTCTATTTTTCTACTGTTCGCCATATTAATTGGCTAAAGTACAATAAATAGTAACATATTTACCATAGTAAAATGCTCCAATACAGTTGACTTCATGGGAAGCTTCTTTGGCACTGGGAATTTATATTTTAATAGGGTAAATTTATCAATCACACTTATAGTTATTGGTTCTAAAGATAAAGTATAAAATCAAAATGATAATCTTCCATAGTATATTGCTATAATATTGTAATTTTTTTTTTTGAAGCCGGAGTTGAGTAAACTGTAGAAATTTTTCTCTTATTCCAACTCCACCCTAAACGGCTTCAGACTCCACAGCCTTCATAAGAACCATTATTGATAAAGATTGATTGTAAGTTTACTAGTAATTTATGGACATTTAAAAATGTACCCGTCTAATTGTCCATCCACATAAACCTATCACGTTCGTAAATTAACATGAGAACATTTTAAAGTCATTTTCATAACAAACCCAACTATTTCATTTCTAAGATATTTTTTTTAAGCACCTTGTGTAAAAACATCTAATGAAGTAACACAAAGCAAATCACAAAACACAACAATGGCCCTATAAAAAAAAAGGTAAACACACAACATAATAAATATAGAGGAAATAAGAATAGAAAAGGATCAAGATGAAGAAGTTATTCTAGTGTGTAGTACCGGTAGTTAATATGTCAAGAATTAAAAACAATCTCAACCTAACAAAACCTAAACTTCCATGCTTCAACAAATAAAATGGAGAGAGTTAATAGAGTGTTATAATAAACTCTGTCTATTTAATGATTTTGGGGATATTTAATGAGTAGGAATGGAAGTAGGCCAAGATAATAGAAGAATAGGAATAGGACAGCATGTTAAGGTAAAAAGTTATGCAATCTAATTTTTTTGAATAAAACCGGCAATAATTTGGCTAAGCTATGTCCCAACTCTTGGTGTGTCGATTGTGAATAATAATCATTTTAGTAGTGTTAAATAACCAAAAAGAAGAACTAGCTCAACATATGGATAGGTGACATACTTTTGTAAGTGTGGCAATGAACTTTCGAGTTCCTAATGCCATAGAATAATTAAGGAACAGTTTTTAAATAATTGTGAAATCTATTTCAGAGGCATTGGAATGCATTTTACAACATTCATCTGATCTGGAGTCTATCTTAAACCGTAAGAAAGTGTACAAGGAAATTATTTTCAAATACCTCCACCAACGAAATGTAGATGTTGTTCCTTCACTGGAAAAAAAGACACTTGTAAACATAATTTTAAATTTTTGGCAGTCAGAATACACGCCTAGGCAGGTAAGTTGATGCATAAGATACCAAAATTCTCCCTTTAGGTTAGGTACCTTCGAAACTTTGAAGGTGTCCATTGACATAATGAAGAATATTTGAATAATTTTCTTATCATGTTTTGAAACTAAAACTTAAGAGAGATTTTTTTTCTGGTAATATGTTTCACCTTGTTTGAAAAAAAAGGCTGTAATTTTTTAAAAAAATACATTTTATAAAGTTATGATAGACTACATCCTCTTTTCCACCATTATTCCTCCTTTACTCACATCTTTTCTTCTTTCTTCATGTGCACACTTGCTGTTACCTGCTTCTCCCATCTTTCTTGGTCTCTCTTTTGGCCTTTTCCCTACATACTTCACTGCTGGCTGGGACACTAAATAACTACAGCTGTTAAAAGTCGGATAATTCGAAACTTTGGCAATGCTGGATTACCTACCAAATATTCCAGTTTTTTGGACTTTATTCGTGTAATCTGGTAAAAATAAGGAAAATAACTCTGTAAACAGTCATGGTTAGTATGTAAAGTATTAATGAGTTAGTGTCACATGTTTTTGTTTCATTCCTTTAGCTGTATCAACACTTTTACTAGATTTAGAAAACATTTCAAAGAACTAGACACACAATTACGAACAAGCTATTAATATAGAACGATGCACAATCTAATAAATTTAAATTAAGACTGATTGGCAGACAAATAGGGCTGGTGCTAAGCCATAAGACGAGCAGCAAAGGGAGGGCTACGCATGCCGTATTATCAGACTTGTAATACCTACATTTCTTTTGAAATCAGGTTTATTTGTGCACCACATCATAGTATCTGTTAAAGTTATCTGCATATTTATACTGATGCGGAAGTTACGAGGAAGATAGAATCTACCCACATTTGTGTGGAGGGAAATTGGGAAAACATTTTAAAATAATAAACAGCCTCTGTACATCTGAGCAAGATTCAAACCCCTATCTCTTATCATCTGCAATCCAGTCAACTATAAGAGTGATGCCTTAGAGCATGTGGCCATTGAAGCAGGTGAAATAAACTTAATGAAAAGCGTTTACATAACCAGTGGCCGAGTAGTCTTAATAGATAGTTACATTTTACTTGGTAGCATTGGATAGGGAGGTTGGGGTTTTAATTCTGATTGGGTACCGGTACTGGGTTTTCCCCATCCTCTATACATGCTAATGTAAACAGATTTTCTCTGTTAATAACTATTGTATTAAACATAAAAACAAAACAATGATTTTTTCAATATTAAACATGTACTTTTCATTTTTTTGTTTGTTTATTAATTTTATATTATTTTGAGCATTTGAAATTTCATTAATATTATCTCTCTCTTTTGTTTTAGGTATTAAACTCTCAAGAAAGTGCCTCCTCAACAAAGCTAGAAGAATCCAAAATCTCCTCGTGCGAGACAGTTCCTTATGCAGATGAGTTAGCCCTCAAGTTCTCTGATTGGTACTTCAACCTGTTGAACCAAAGCATACAAGCGGGTGCAGGTGCAACATTAGGGACGGAACACTTCTGGCAAGACTGCAACATCACAATCAAGATGACTTCTGCTTCTGGGACTTTGGAAGAGTTGGTTTGTAGCGGTGCTAGCGAGACTGTTAAACTTCTGTGTTCCACATGTTCCCAAAACAGACTGTACTTTAATCCTAATCTGTCTCAAGAGGGTGTCCGGGGACAATCTGACCCTCATGGTGTAGTGGCAGTGTTGGCCTGTGGTACCTTGCACACAGAACAAACTTGCATCGGGATGTTCGAGCAAATGTTTGTATTGGTCAGAGATGTACAAGCGTTGAACAATTGGAAAATCAAATCAACAAAGCTGAATCTTAGAAGCATGGCTGTAACCACTTTACCGACACTGGAACAAGGGACTTATACCAAAACTTTGGCTTTGTCAGAAGCGGTGGATTCGTGACAATATATAACTTTTTTTGGAAAAATGTTGTTATAAAGTTATCTATGCCTAACAAATAAATGTTACCAAAGTTATTATTACATTTGCTTTCAAAAGTACCTACAAATAACTTGGCCTTAATAAGACTGAACCTCAAGTTGGTGATTTAACATCTACTTTTAAAAACCTAACCCAATTCATGTCCCATTCCAACATCACATCTAAATTATAGGGGTGTGCGAAGGCCACTTTTTAAATGCAAAGCGAAGCTTGAAACTTGCGAAGAAAAGTCTAAGCTACCTGGAATTTTTGTTGTTGCCACTTAATGCTACTTTTAATTTTTAGACCAACAATTACTCTGTAAACTCTACATATGCGTGTCTTTTTATCTGCATTTCTCTGATAATAATTATAAATTAAATTCTGTTTTCATTTCCTACTTTCCATATCAGCCATTTCAAAGCATAAAGAAAATGCGAAGAAGCTTGTGTGTCAAAATGCATTTGTAAATTTGTCACAATTAATTCCAAAGAGATAGAATAGACTAAACATTATATGTGAGCTGGGATGATAGCACAACTTAAGCGCTTTCTCTGCTTCATACCAGTGAACATGGTGTTATTTCTTTATAGGTATTTTTATTTTTTTACAAAATTATGTTGGCAATAGTGAATATAATGTATTAATATTTATCAACCCGCTTTTGATCCACGCTCACGTTATGGTAGTTAAAATACTAGTCATTGTTAAAATTCTGCATAGCAACGATTTTAAAATTATCAAATATTGAAATATGTAATACTTAGTAAGATAAAATTAAATTGTTTGATAATTTATCGAAGATTTATCCTTCCTTCGAAATTTTTCGAATATGCAAAGGTTAATGTAGATGTCTAAGTCAACTTGACCTTCGACTTCTCGAAGCTTTGCACACCATAACAGATTAAACTCACATTGGCTAACGCTAGGTTAGTTGTGCCCCAACTTATCCGATATGTTCTTTCTCTCTCCTTAGTCCTGATGCGCCGAAACATGTAGAATCTTTGCTGAATTTGTCAACAGCACACAGGGAATTAAAAATACTTATAAGGAAAGAATGCAATTATCTCTTGTCATGCATTATTTATTTTAATCTTATATTTTCTAAAGTTTTATATAATATTTTTTAATTACACAATTCTGGCTTTCTAACTTATATATGTTTTTTCTAGTCGTCTCATTGTACATATGACTTAGAAATCATCGTCTATCTAATTGTATTTTAACTTGTCATCAACACTAAATGACTCAAAGTTTACATTTTTAATGTGTTATCAACTTTTTAGATGTTCATTATGTATAAAGTCTAATGAAATTTTATAAATTGTTATCATAATATAGATCACCTTTTCAATTTGTAATTAATTTTTATAAAATTTTCTCATCAGTCTCCATCTATTATTATAACTTTGAATTCTATTTTCATCAATAATAATTAAATATAAAAGTTAATTTATTCATTAATGATAGGCTTGGATTGGATGGAAAAGTTTTATTAATTCAATGGTAACGTTTACAGGGCTACCATGAGGTTTATAAACATAAAATAGATTTATGTGGGCAACATGGATTGCAATGTAAAAATGATGAAAATTAATATTGAGTTGTAACTTTGATTAACTTCTGCTGTATGAAAGGTCTAAAAATTACCTCTAAATACTAAACAAGTTGCCCCATATTAGAATTTATTAAAAAGGTTATCTTAAATCATTATTTAGACCAATAAAAATATAATAATATAAAATATATATATATGACCCCACACCTTTTTTCAGTCTGTTTTTTATTTAAACATGCAATTTTTGTCATGTTTTACTAAAAGGTGTTTAGGAAGAGGTTTATAATGTGTATAAAAAATTAAAAAAAATATTATACACCGTAATTTAATTGCACATTTAAAAACAAAAGCTCTTAGACTATATAAATATTTTATATTTTTGTAATATCTTAATAAAAAGTAATCTAATTTTATGAATTTTTAGCCATTAAAAAAATTGGTTAAAACCTAAAATTGATAAATTTAAAGAAAAATAAAATTATTTTGGTGCATCTTTAGTTGCTTACGTGAGGTGACATGCCACCCCAAGGCTCTCGGAACACAATGTATACAGCTAGGAAGTACTCTCTCGGCTTGGCCAACAGAGTGTTGGAGGAATACATATAGGGGTGGAACTTTCAATGCTCACTCAACAAAATGGCAGCAAAATATATTTATGATTGGGGTGACGCTTCACCCGGGTAAGCATTCTAGGGTTAAGATATAGCCTACTTGATCCAATATTATGTTTTTTTTCACAGATACTATTTCGGCATGGCTACATTTCAAAATAAATTTGTTTTCATAAACACAAGAAAATTCAATCCAGTTAAATGTGTAAGTCATCACAAATCGTGCTACATAAAACAGCTAAAAATAATGTATTTTGGAGCATATTTAGGCATCCAGGGCAAGTCAGACTTCCTTTCGTCTCCGTGTTTCACCGATGGCAGGTTTGATTGATCTGCTGTCCCTCAACCCATGTTTGCTTCTTTCACTCTCTGGCATTAAATGTTGATCATGACATTGTATTCCATTGCTGCCAACAACCCTTGCTCTATAGAGTTTTAAATTATTTTGTACCCGGCCGAAATTTGTTGTTCCCCAAAAATGTATTGCCATGAGCAAATGCCTATGATCTTCTCAGCTATAAATTTACATTTCTCTTTGTTGAGTGAATGTCTTAACAAAATTTAAACTGTCAGAAAGCCTAATCCAAATTGGCATAGGCTTTTCATTTTTCCAAAGTACTTGCAAAAAAAAAAAAGCTCACTAATTGAACTGTCCACTCGATTTCTTTAAAAGTTGAGATATGTTCTATCGTCTTGAGTTTCAACATTTAATGGGTTCCTAAAAGAAATTTAAAAAATATTAATTAAAAAAATTACTAAACAGATAAAAACACACACAGTAAAACATTATTTGTTAAGCTCATATTACAAAACTAAAATATATATATATGTTGGCTATTATGATTATGTTAATGGCTACACTTTCAATAAGAGAAATTATTACTAAGCATACTTAGGCTTAAATAAAAAATTCTGATTTATAGCTAGAACAATTTTTTGGTATCCATGTACAGAAAATAAGCAAAAATATATTATATAAAATGTTTAAAACAATAATTATGAGTGCTGGGGGTCCGGGGTCCAATCCTCAATCTCACCACAGATTTATCTGATTGGAATGCCAGGCCTCCACCATGGTTCAGATTCCACGTTAAACTGTAGGTCCTCCATTTCATCTCACAATCACCCTACCATCACACATTAGCGTAAGTGCGTATAACCCGAATGGGTAGTAAGACGCGGTGCTAATAATAATTATTATTATTATGAAAAGTCTTAAGTGTTGTAGTTCCTTTAAAAATACCCTTATTTTTTTCAAAATTTAACTCATCCATCAAAACTAAAAATTGTTTGTTTACCTAGATTGTGGTACATTTAGGTAGAGTGGTGACTCATTGTTTTCTTCTGGAGTTGTGACAACCATAGCTGGGGATCGAAACAAAGACCTCTGGCCCAGGCGTACAGTGGTTCGACGTTTCAGAATAACCTGTACACAAAAGAGTTGGAATGCGTTTGAATCTTAGTAACAATACTTGGTTAATTTATAAAGTTTACTTTTTACTGCCACACTTTAATACTGTACATCTAAACTTTGAAAAGATTGGTTGTTTTAATTCTTAAAAGTTTTTCAAATGACTATCCTTGCATTTATTATATAAATGGGCAATTTAGTTGTTTTTTTGTTCGTTTTCCTCATTTGGGCTTTGATTATTAGGCCAATATCAATTTTAATGATAGGCTGTTTTAGTATCGACAGTAAATAAAATAAACTTTAATGCATATTAGGTGTTTTTTTTTATTGGCAGTTTAATATTTGAGCTTTTGTAACGATTAAAACTGATAATTTAGAGCTATTATGGTCTAGTATCAAGTTTGTAACTGAGGAAGAAACTAATGAAATGTTACATTTGGAGCAGAAACTTAGACTCTCAGGAATATGGAAAAGAAATACATGGAGAGCTTTAAAATGTGGTGCTGGAGAAGACGTTAGAAGATCTGGTGGACAAACAGGGTGACAAATGAAGTCCTAAGAAGAATGGGTGGGAAGAGAACCATTTTGCATTTGATTCTTTGGTACAAAGCAAACTGGATCGGACACAACCTTAGGGGGAACTGTTTTCTGCACGTCATAGAAGGCAAGGTTGAGGGAAAGTGGAGCTTAAGAAGGAGGAGGATTCAAATATTGGATGACTTGAAGGAAAGAAGAAAATTCAGGGAGCTGAAGGAGGCGGCAGAGGAAAGGGCATTTGCAGTCTTAAGTTCACAGACAAAAGGAATGGACCTGTCGTCAGACAAAACTGGTGGTGGTTCTTTATTTGTAAGTGATGATATGCTACTGGTACCTGAGTTTGTGGCGCTATTATTTCTGAAGGTGTATCAGCAACAGGAATCTCTACCAGGTTAATATCTGTACTTTTCCCCTTGTTATAAACACTCTCCAACTCCGAGGCAGCTATTAAAAAACAAACACAACATGCAATAATTAAATAGTGACGATATTTAGAAAATGTTTGGTATAAAGTTTTAAATAAAAAATTGTAAACTCAATAGTCCCATCTTCAAAATTATATTTTGTATACCATGTCATCTTATTACATGTCCGGGCTATCCACAAATATACACTAATGAGGTAAGGGATAAGGAAGGCATACTTAAGAGGAAATTTAACCACAATTTGGAGATCATATACAGGTTATCCAGCGACCTGTAAAGTCAGGGTATTTTATCAAATTTCTGGAATTTTCACATTCACTACAAATGCAATGTTATTTAAAATAGTAAAAATAACATTTTTCTTCTAGTTAATAATCACCGCTAATCTCTTTTAACAAAGTTGTCCCATTTGAGTATACTACTATCAATTCTCAAATTCAACATGTGATTTTTGTGTCGGCTCTTTCCACCCCTCTACCGTATGTATTCAACCAAAGTTTAGGGATGGTTATGCACATAAATTCGATTACATTATAGGAATAAGAAACTAAAAAAGGAATGTGTCTCGTAACAATTTCAAACTGTACTGGTGTTGGTTGATCTTTTAACTAATCAATATGACCTCACTGAAATCTGACATTGACACAATTTCAGAATGTGTATGTGTCTAAAAATATTACAGCCAGTTGTGATCTTAATAAAATAATGTTTGTAATATATAATGACTGGAAAAGTTGAAAATGTATTCTGAAAAACCTGGAAATGTCAGGGAATTTTAAAATAGAGTTTGGCTGGACACCCTGGAGGAAAAACTATTCTCAGTAAACCCAATCTGGATTTGAACCTTGACTTTCCCATCTTTGGCGATATAGTCTATTACGAAAGTGACGCCTTGGACCAAGTGAACACCGATGTGTGTCTCATCTTTAAATATGTGGAATTGTTACTATTCTGTTATAAAATGAGTTATAATTATCTTTATATATTTTTAAAAAGAATGTTAAGACAATGGGCTAAATCCAAACGCTATTCAGATGGTAAAACATGTTCACTTACTTAAATGATACTCTTCATAATCAGCGAGTGGATCTATGCCAAAAAATAGAGCAATTTCATCAGGATACCTCAAGTCCAAAAATGCCACTAAAAGCCCTAAAGTAGTACTCAGGATACCTATAACAATGAAACAGTGATATATCATTTTGCAAGTCAAAAGTAGTCTAATTCATTCACGACCTTAGTTTACTTGGATGACAGCTCAAAATGTTACTAGAAGTAGTACCTAATATATCACTACACCAACAGCTGACATCTATCACTTTAGAAACAGATGATACTATATGAATGTGATAGTTAACCACAGTAATTTAGGCCAATATTATTTATATCTTTATTTGAGGTCAGACAAAAAGCTTATTTATTGTTTTATTCTAGTTAAAAAATTAATATTCATAACACTTTAACAAAATTTTCTAACAAACATAGTTTCAAAATGGCGACCAACAAATTTAAACCATGTGGTTGAACATGAAGGTAAACAAGATGAGTCAACATGGCACTACATCTCTTAATAGTACGAGTACACCTAGTACGCTCTTATCCACTACACCTCACCCCAAACTGGAAAAGTATAATTGATTAACTTTTCTTACCTAAACTCAAAGTGAGCCAGTAGTTAATACCGTAATGAAGAGAGAGTACTTTCTCCTCAAATGGTATTTCAAGTTGATAAGGGTTTCTGATGACAGTCCACAGTAGACAGGCCAATAACTGGAGCACACCGGTGAGTATCGTGAAATATGCCCCATAACGTACCACAAACACAAAGAAGAAATTGGCCAGAAGCCAGCATGGGAATGCCGTCCTGCGTGTGAAAATTTACATATTTAATAAACAGCTCATAAAGTACAAAATGTTTTAACAATGAGGCAACACAGTTGCAAAATGATTTTATAATAGATGAGAGTTGATAAAAAAACCAATGAGTTAAAATCAAGTGAAGAAAGCCCACCTAGAAAAAGAAGAAAAAATGTGGGAAGAATCCAATGCACACGTAACAAACCAAAAATAAAACACAAGTTTTTATATTTCAGCATTACTGCCTTTATCAAAAAAGAAGAAACACACTCTTAACAAATTCAAAATGGAGTAGGCTAGTGGTTGTTCATGCTATTTTTCTTCTCTTCTCCCTTTTTTTATTTGATCATCATTATCGATATTCCACTCCAGGGTGTGGTTACATATGAGCCTCCTCCACGTTATTCTGTTGCACCACAATTCTTCCTCCAGTATCTTCTCCCACTGTGGACAGGGCCGGATTTCCCATTAGGCTGACTAGGCCTTGGCGGCATGGAATGAAGGCAAGTATTTTTTTTTCAATTGTGTTTCTTATTTTAATATTTCATTTACCAGAATGGAAGTGAATCGTCCTCGTCTCGTCCATCCACAGCACGATACTCAACAGGTCTTGCTCCCTTGCTTCCGTCTACCTAGTGCTTGCTAAGTGCCAGTGTGGCAGGACATAATTAGACTAGACTAGGAAATTTGTAGGTAGTGGTTCTTTGTTAATGCCGCCCTTAGGAAGTTTTGTGTGTGTGTGTGTGTGTGTGTNGGGGGGGGGGGGACAAAAATCAGACCTCAGAACAAATCAGAACTCATTTGTAAGTGTATCTTTTCAGACATTTATTAATTTGATTGCATAGGTTAGGTTAGGTTAGGTGTCAAATATTCTGGTACGCCACTGCTCAAAGCAGTATTAAACATAGGCCCATCTAAATATTGTAAGGTTTTTGACATAGTCATATATTAATTAATTGTCTTTCTTTTTTCCTTTTTCAGATAGGATTTAAAAAAACACTGGTGTTGATGCGGTGAAGTCTTTGGTAAATAATAAGGTGTGAGAGGGTGAATAAAGTAGCACTAATATCCTTGAACACGAATTTCCTAGTCAACATTGAGATTATTAGACCGCTGTTGTGTGTCAAAAGAGATGCCGTTCTTTTGAGTGCGTGCTGATGTACTAGAGTCTTTCTTGCATTCAGACTAATATCCTGGACTAACGTTTTCCATTTTCCGCTTACACCGGTACCAGCTTACAAACTGTGTGTTTATGTTCACAACACAGTGACAAGTCACACACTCTCCGAGTTACTCACACTGAGCTGAGTCCTCCACTTGCCAGCTAGTTCATGATGACTCAGATTCAGACTCACCTCAACTGTTCTATGTTTATTGTTTGTCCTGCTGGCAAATGCTTTTGGTTTATGTTGTGTTACTGATCGCGCGCAGAATAAAGAACATTCCTTGCTGTGCCAGTGACCAGTTCTGAATACAGTATTTATTTTTGATTTGCATGTACATAGTACACCTATACTATTTATATCTGTGTAGAAGTGTTAATGTGTAAGTGTTGTAACGCTATTAATTATAACTTATGTATGAGTCCGTGTCCCGCCTGTGTTGACTGTTGTGGATGCTGTTGCTAATTACTCGTATTTACGTAAGAAATGAATAACAAAAGGGCAAGACAGCAGTGCTACCGCAGTAGCAATGCTATTGTGCATCATCCTTCATATTCCTCTGATAGTACTGACTTAGTTGTTCCTTCAATTACAGAAGCAATGCTTCCAGAGCAGATCTTCAACATAAACTGGTGTTAATTTATATAACAGTAACAATAACATACCTCTAGCTCTATATCCCAACAATGATGTAAAATGTATGATTGCAATAGGAGAACCAGAAAATGCAGCTGCCAATCATAAGAGGCGTATTTTCGCACCTTATAAGGACCCAGGCCTGTGGCCGGAAATGAATAATGAATTACGAGATTATGTGGCAGTTCACGGTGTTGAACAAAACTTAGACGCAGACTTCAGTGCTTCAAAGTGCAAGTATCTTGATAAAGAAAGGCATATTAAAAGGAATATCGTTTTCTAAAAAACTTAATATTGGGGAGACATAAGCAAGACATTGGCTGGTGTAGGCTACTCACCATCAAAACACTATGATTTCTGTGTATCTCGCCTGCTATTTGGTGAAGGAAAAATTATGTTTACTTTAGGGTTCAATGATTGGAAAAATGCCTCTAAAACAATACAAGGTCACGAGAATATATAAATGTATAGTTTAAAAATTCAATATAAAACCAAAACTATGATGAAAAACTTAAAATGATACAGAGAAGTGTATCACCTACCTTTAAGAAAGGCGGAAGGGTGGGGGAGGGGGAGAAAGGGCAGTATTTCGTTGAGAGGTCTACAGGCGGCAAGGTAGCAAATCCGGCCCTGAATGTGGCTCCCTTTTGGCTATATCTCTTTTTCACCTGTTTTATCTAAACATATCTTCTGGTCTCCTTCTTAGTCTTCACTCCCCCCCCTCTCTTACCCTCCCACCATATTTTAAAAATAGGTTCTTGGTGTTCTTGAAGGTGTCATTCTTATCATATGGCCAAACCAGTTCACTTTTTATTTGATAACGGCATTAATCCCAAAATATAAATATGTATGTGTGACTTTTCTACTATACATTGGATTATACCCACAGTTTGTGAAATTGTCCACTTTGTTTACAGTGAAAGCTTACAGTCCAACCTTAACAGGTACATGGCCATATAATATAACCTGAACCATAGTGAAAACAAGCAAGGGTAAACAAATTGTATACATAACTTTTTCTTACAGGAACCTAACACAATTTGGGTTATTTGTAGCTGGAGCCATCTTGAATATAACATAAGTTTGGAACCACTCTTTAATACTGCACCCACTTGAAGACTATATTCAGACTTGAGTTTTCAGAATTATAAATGAATAGAACAAGAATATCAAAGCCTTAGTAATCTTGATTGTATCAATTCTTATCACAATTCATATATTGTACTATTGAAATATACTAAATGTGTCCTTAAAAATAATGTTGACCCTTTGGGAGAAGGCTTTAGAAAATTTTTATTTTAATTTTCAAACAATCAACACTAACAAAGAGGGTAGAATTTCAAAGGAAATGTATGTATCCTCATGTGCAGGGGGAGAGAGTGGGGAACCCTTTAGTTTTCAACAGTCGGGATTTAAATTTCAATCTCGTGATCAGCAAACCAGACTAGATGAGACTGGCACCTTTGTCAGAGTTAGTTTGTCATTAGTCGTCGATAATCTATACTTTACTGCTTTAAAACAAAACTAACCCAAACATTTTTTGTCGAGATAACTCACCAAAGAGCAATGTGTGTAAACCAACCGGCGGTACGGTAATACCGTCCAAACCTCAGTCCTTCTCCATCCCAGGTGAAATAATCAGCTACCCATAAGATAGGCAGAGGCAAACCACGACGTTGAGCTTGCCTGAAGCTCTGCTGAAGTGTCCCAGCTAGAATTACAAAAACATCAACACAAAGATTATAATGGCAAGAGTAAACTTTTACTATAACTTTCATGTTTGTTTTACTACGTAACATTTTAACTAAGGAAAAAACTATTTTTATAAACCATAAACTGCAATTTCCCAAACTTAAAATTTACAATGTAACATTTTATATATTGACTCGATTCAAATGTGGCTCTAATGGCATTTTAGAACCATTTGATATAGTGGTGCCCACGTTTTTTATACCCACAAGGGTTAAAATATCAACTAATATTTGGATAATACACAGGTGTAGTTAATAAATTAAAAATATCAATTTATTAATAATGACTAACTAACATTGTATTTTGTCAGCTCCGCCACCATCTGTAGGTACAATTCAATGTAGGGTCGGTGTGAATACAATAAACCGCAGCCATTCAATTGCATTAGTTAAGGTGCGAATGGAGTTCATCATCATCATCATCAACAACAACAACTGTTTCCAACCTGTGGCCAGGTTAGTTTAGTGAAATGCCTCTATCTTCCTCTATCCTTCCAATATTCTTCTCTCACTTTAACACTTTCTCTTAGTTGCTCCTCCCATCTCTTTCTTGGCCTCCCATCCAGTCTTTTCCCTACATAAGTCATTTCCATAATTTTCTTTGGCATCCTCTCTTTTTCCATCCTCATTACATGCCCAAACCATCTCAGTCTTGCTTCCTCCATGTCATGTACTCCCTGTACCCCCATTCTTTTCCAGATAACTTCATTTGAATGGAGTCCACGGTTAATATTTCTTTGACTTTTTATGACAAAAAACATTTTTTGGCCAAAATAAAACAAATTTTACTACAATAGATACATTTAGTAATTTTATAAATATTGTAATATTAACAGTTTTTTAATATTTGTCATGCATATTGCTTAATTTTACCAGTTTTTTTTCTCTTATCTGACACCTTATCTCAGTCAGTGTGTCTGTCTAATGAGCTAAGGGTCCCGAATTTGATTCCTGGCATGGCTGAAAAAATTTATCATTGATGAAAATGAGTTTACCCTTTCACAGTGATGAATTAACGGCTGGGTACTGGATGTTGTGTCTGTCCTAGTCTTAAGTTAGATTATAAGGCATATGAAGCTATGATAGGCCTAGCAAGCCGGTAGCGGAAAGTATATGGATGTAAAAGTAAAACTTTTTCTCTTGGATTAAAAAGTTGATACATGGCAGACATTAAAGAATTGTTGAGATTGCAATATTAATAAAACTAAACTAAATATATTTACTGAATTAATACTCTTTATTTTGGTCAAAAGTTTTTTTTCCCATAAAAACTTCAAAAATATGGACATTAACTCATTTTCTCTTACATCGGCCCCCTCTAGGCCCACCTTAAGAGTTTGAGTTTATTGGAATAACTTACCATATGGGCCGAACCCAAATCTTCCTTGGTCCCAAGTCCACCAAAATCTCTCGTTGTAGTTGATAGTTTCGTTTACTAAAGGAGTGTTTGGTATGGACTCGCCTATCATAGAACATTCAAAAATACATGTGTTTAAAATTATTTTTTTAAATACATAAAAATTTTAATATAAACACTAAATCTAAACCTCAACAGAGTTTAGATTGTCTAACACATCTCACTGGTGTTAGACTGGATTGCCGATGCTGAGTAAATAGAGGTTGGGTGTACTGAGGGGTGGTTTTACCTAATTGGTTTTTCACTCTCCCTCCACAAAAATACGGGTACATTTCCTCTAAAATTCTACCTGCCTCATTCCTATTTTATTAGAATAATTAATGTATGCGTGAAACCCAAACTGGTACTAATACCAAGTGAAAAAGAAAAACTTGTTTAATCGACTGAAACCACGCAGTGAAAACCTCCCTCTAACCAGTTATTTTGACAATAGATAAGTGCAGGGTACTCACCTTTTCTTACAAGTGTTATATTGACAGATCTGAGTCCTAGCATGACGCTGATGCTGGCATTAATCTCGTGACCTGTTCCAGCTCGATACGGTGTGGTTGCTTCGACGACCCCTACCTCCCAGTGTTGGCCATAGTTGCAAACTAGTCGCCATACAAATCCAACAATTATACTTGGAAGTTCTAAAACTTTTGCTAAGGGGTCATCCATTAACCACTTAACGTTGGGGTGGGTTGTAGGCGTTTGCTCTAATGCCTACATAGTGTTACGTATAATATAATTTATAATGTTGAAAAAATATATATTGTTTATGTTTTCACCATTTATAAAAATAATTATAGACAGAGTCTGATTCTGAGTATATTAAATATGAGTCCTTTTAGTGTCACAAAAGCTTCCCTATGAAATAATGGGACTCACTCTTGATGTAAAAAATTACATAACACGGGGAAAGGTGGAAGGTAGATAAAAAAAAAGGTAAGAAAAAGACTTACGTGGTTTATGGATGACCCCTAATGACAAAATTAATCTTAACAGACATATTCTGAAAATAAACATGTCTTTACATTATTTTTTTCTTAATTCTGGATTTAAAATAATTTATATCATGAAAAAAGAAAAGAAAATTGGTAAAGAAATTGAATTACACTTGATGGTCTTAAAATACACAGATAACCACAGTTAATGTACCTGTTTGTTTTAGTACAAAATGTTCCTTTATTAACCAAATGTAACTTTTAGCTAAAACAAATCTTAGCTAAATGAATAATTAATTGTGAGTGCAGATGGTTGTGACCCATAACCAGACATTTCCTTTCATTTTAAATGAAGGGAAAAAGTTCTGTTCAAACTAGACAATGTTCACGATTGATATAAAAAAAAATTCAGATTAATCATCACCACCATCATGAACATTTTTTAGCCACCGGCCATGAATGTTTGGAACATAAGCCTCTTCAAAATGTCCTTTCTCCTCAGCACCTCTCCTCCACAATGACCCAGTCTTCTCCTTTCTTCTCCACACTTCTCTACACTCCCTTCACCCATCTGTCCCTTGATCTTCATCTTTGCTTCAGATTACTGTGTGTAAAAAATTAAACTACACAGATTTTCCAACCCTAATTAATTTGCTAAATAAGAATGGAACAAATCCCAAATGATGTTATTTTATCAAGTGATTTAGTTAAAGGGAATTCATTTCTTTTTAATTTTATATTAATGATTTTTTAATTAAATTAAATTATATCTAAGGAATTTGACTACTTTGTTATATTAGGACTTACACATGGAAATGATACCAGTCAGGAGAGCGACCGCAACCCGCACAAATACATTCCAGCGCTGTAAGATAATTAAAGAAAGAGCATGATGTTTTGTAAACCTCTAAAAAAATTAAAGTAAACCTCATTTTAGTGTTATTAAAATAATCTAATTTTGCCGTAACATTTATAGTAGTGAGAAAGTTGGTTTTGTTCATTGTTAAAGACCAGTGGAAGCAACACATCAGGTAGCAAACATAAGTTCTCACTCATAAATATTGTTCCCAAGTACCTTGAAAGTTTCGCTATTGAAACTGTGCATATATTAGTAAGATACTTTGAAATACAGTCCAATTTTCATAGACTTTATCTAACAGCTAGAAAGGCTACTAGATATACTTAAACATATTCATAAGTAAAATCATCTAACTCATAGCTGTCACTTTTTATAATTATTATAAATCTTCATAATAAACTTTTTTTAAACTCCAAGGCATCAGCCTGAAAGCAAGCTAAATCCAATTGGGAGGCTGCCATATGTTGGCGAAGATAATTCCAACATTTGCGGATAGAGGGTGTCATGTAGTCAGCACAACGAACACTCCTGCCACTAATCTCAGTTTTCTAGACCATATATGTTACTTTTTTTTTTTATTCAAGTAGCTCCTCATTTGTCCTCAAGAGGAAGAGTTGACCCCGTTCCAGACCCACTGCTTCATAGAAGAATCTGGAAGTGCTGGGGATCGAACCCAGGATCTCTGGATCTTTAGCGAGGAACTCTGACCACTAGACCAAAGAGGCGGTCTAATACTTCTAACAACACTAATAATTTAGTAAAATGTTATTAATGTTGGCTGCAAAAAAAATATATATATTTTTATTTTCTAAAAGGCCCTTCCTATAAAAATTGGACTAAATATATATATATATATATATTTAGTCCAATATATATATATATATATATATATATAGTATAGTATTCAAAAGCCCCTTCAAACATAATATGTTATATAAGTAAGGGTGAAGTGTGGACTCAAGTAAACAATAAGCTAATCTATTAAATGTGAGCTACTTGTGTTAAAAGTTTTGTATTTAATACATAAATCCACCCAGAGACAAATAGTTAAAACATTCAACAAAACTTGTTTGTGATTTTTGTTTGTATGGTTAATTTCCTTTTGTCAAGCCTAGGTTTTTGAGAGTGGTTGTATTACATCTTAAAATTAAATTACTTGCATAATATGCATATTTACATAAAACATATTTTAAAGCCTTCATTCAATTTGTTTCCTTATCAAATAACTACACAAGTGAACATTTATAATCAGGGTTGATATGTGTCTTGAAAGTTGGAAAAATCTGGAAGAGTCAGGGAAGACTTGTTTCTCAATCGAAAAATTATAACAGCCTGTCACTGTTTTGTATAAATTCACAGGAAATTGCATATATTAGACAGCTGAATGCATTCAATAACCAAATTGTAGGCACATACAAATTTAAATACAAAACATAATAATTAGGTAGTACTTCTCTGTTCATTGAAGGTTTGTGCAGGCACGACTGTACCTGGTTTGATGTGGCTATTCCTGTCCACTGGACACCTATTTTATTTATAGTGTTATGGTTCTAAGCGGTAATATGAAATAAGGATTAATTATTTATTAAGACCCATAATTTTTTAAATCTTATTTCAAGTTTTTAAAAAAATAGAAAATAATGTAATTTTTATTTATAAATTTGCATTTAAAAGATGAGTAATTTTTTTCCCTGTAAAAACTGGAAAAGTCTGAGTAATCCAAAACTTAAGAGTTTATTTACCCTTATAATGTATAGATCCCTGTTTTGAAACTTTTGTTTATTTAAGTTAAAGACATAACTATATAAACAACTCACATAAAGCTTGCCTCGAGTCCCAGGCATAACCACAATGAAGCTGATGGCCAGGATTACAAATGAAACAATAAATCCAGTTTCGAGAACATCTACAGTGACTGGAGTCATGTTTTCAGAGTACATTGTTGGGAATCCCTCTGTCCGAGAAAAGCCAAAGAACCAGCCCATGGTTCCAGTTAATAGACTTCACTGAAACAGATCTGAAACAGTTACCTACCCAGTTGCATTAACATTGCATGCGGAAATAATGTGAACTAATAATGTAAGGAGAAGATGAAGAATAAACATGTCAAGTCACCATTTAATCGATTTTAGCACCCGACTACATGATGCAAAGTTAAAGGAGTCAAAATATGAGCGTTCGACTATAAACAAATTACAAAAACAAGACCACTTATTTATATTTTTGCCTCTAGATCTGACACATGCAGTAGAGTTTTTTAATAAGTAAACTAGAAACAAAAGTTTAAAAAATTGCCCAAACACAGTTGTGAACCTGGATCTTTGATTTAACTCTCCATTAATATGAGGTTTCATTCCCTTACAAGCACTTTTTTTTTTTTTCAAACACTGATTGAAGGTATTCCAAATGTAGTATATATCATCAAAAATTGTGTTTCAATATTGAGCAATTCTTTTCAAAACTAATAGGAATGAATAGCACTAGTATATTTCCCATGCTAGAAATTTCACCTAAATATTACTTTCATTAGTTTGAAAAATGTGTTGAATGTAGTTTTATGGGAATAAAACTATTCATGATAATTTTATGTTTTGATAGTAAGGATTTTAACCCTTGAAATATTATAATAGCTTTAAATATTTAAAATGATGTGTAAAGTTTTCTGTTTTTCATGACAATTTAAAAATTAAATTTAAATTGAATATAAAAAGCAAAGCATATTTTCAAAATGATTATTGTTAGTGTTTTTACTAAAAATAATTGGGTATATAATTAATTTATATTAAAAATTCTACAAAGCAAAATAAACCATCCCATCCCAAACTAACAAGGTGTCTAAAGAACTAAGACCAGAAAAACTGATTAAATAAGTCGGCGAGATCTAATAAACGAAAAAAAAGTTAATAGAGTTTTGAAAAATTGTATTTGTTCTCGACTTAAGATTAACAATGTTCAGGAACAAACATATCATAATGACTTAATTTAAATCTACTCATAGGTAGTTGTTTTTACTCGATTGTGAACGTGAAGATAACAAATTCAAGTTCTCAAATTACTGATATTTCATCTTTTATGTGTGTCAGAAAATATAATTTATTTTTGTTTATTAAATGAGTTGCTCAGGATTTTTTTCATAACGTTTTAGTAGGTACACATTTGTATTTCTTTAACTTAAATAAAATTCAAGTACTTAAGCTTTATAGAGATTATTTAAATTAAAAAAAAATCTAGTCAATTAATACCTTACTAAACAACAAACAACATACACAATAAGATTGAATTGCCGTTATTAGTTAGAACGTGCCAACAAATTGACCTTGTCTGGGAAACACTTACCGGAGACTCCAGACTTGGATGCATACAGTAGCAGTGATAACAATGTAAAGCAACTGTTATCTTGTGGCTCTTCCTTCGATGACAGGAAGTGATGGCACATTACCCCTTCCCCAATTTCCCTCTCGACTGTGGTGAGAGAACCCGGGGACGTGATAGTCGGCCATCGACAGCTTCCGTTGCTACCACTCAAGGTAATCTATACACTAAATAACTCCAAAGAAACGTGCTTTGAAGTGGGGCCAACATTATTGTAGTTACAATAAATTTAAACTTTAAGATGGTATTAATGTTACATATTAATTTCAGTATTGTAGATATATTTTTAGTGCATTTTAGCAACATACAACAACCAGACTACTTAACACTAATTTACTGTTTTTTGGGAGCATCTCAAATTCACAGTAATAAATTAACTTTCCTTCCAGTTTGAATCCCAGTCAGGTTTATTGAACATGGTTTTTTTCTAAAAGGTTTTTCACTCCCTCTCTACACTGATCTGAGTACATTTCCTCTCAATTCTACCCTCTTTACCCCTAACACATTAGCATAAATAATGGATATCATTTAACCCAAGTGGGTAATGACATTGGGGGAAAAAACTAGAGTAGAAGCTGCTAGTTAAGTGTAAGTCATCAGTGCAACTTATATCAGTGGTCGATTAAATGAGGCACCAATACCTAAATGTCACACTCTGAGAATCGACGAGTATTTTTAATAGTAATAATGTTATTGTTAAGTATTGTGTTCTTAGGTTTGTTGATGAATTATGTTATTTTTTGTTTTGTTTTATGAGTTCACAAAGCGTTGTTTTTTTAATATTGTACCTAATATTGTTTTAAATAATGTTACATTACTTAAAGTGGTTGTGAGTTGGTTTTATAAAATGAACACTTTTATACTTTAAAGGATTTGCGATATTAATGTATTAGAACACACATAAAAACATTATTTCAATAGTTTTTTTAGCATGTCTTACTACCCATTCAGGTTTTACACTTATGTACTAACTAAGTTAATTATTCTAGGGATGAGGAAGGTTATATTTAGAGGAAGTGTACTCACATTTGCATGAAAGGAAGGTGGAAAACAATTTTGGAAAAACTACCGCCGGTACACCCAAATGAGATTCGAACCTCAATCTCCTCGTTATTGGCAGTCTAGTCCATTGCAAATGTGATAGCTTAGATTATGTGGCCACCAAAGTGGATATCTCAATAGTGACCAAATTTTAATGTTATCATAGCTTGGCATCTTTTGTTTCATAAACAGTGTCCAAGTCTTGTAACACAAATTGCTATCGTCATTTGTCTTACATCAGCAGTCAATCTCACATATAATATTGGTTGTGTTTATTAAATGGTGTTATGCCAATATGCAGAGCAACTATTAGTAAATTATGACAGACTTAGAGGGGAAAAGGCCTATTTGTTAAATATATAAACCACGAGTTTTAGCCATATCGTCAGAAAGGGGAGGACTGGAGAGTTGGATTAAGGGATATGTCTTTTAGTGTCTTGCACACTTTAAATACCTGGTCGATAATCAATTTGAAACAATATTCCAAGTGAGTTAGTCCCTGCATTACAGGGGGGAGTTCAGGCCCCTCAGACCTCTCAAGAGCCTAGTGACTCTCGAGTCACCATATAGTCGAAGCATAGTGAGCCTTCACCACAATAATTAGAGATGTAACATCAAGGCTAAGTCAGGAAGTGGACTGTTGAGGGTTAAGACAACAGTAGCAGGGACCTTTCTCAAGTATTCTAACCTGATTTGTTCAACTACATCACAATGTTTATCTTATCTAGTTCCTACTTAATAAATGACTATAGAGAATCCACACCACTAAGCCATCCGGACAGAATCGCCCACAAGGTGGGACGAGTAGCCAAAACACATTATTTTATCGTGCTAACATTTGCAGATGGAGGGTGTCATGTGGTCAGCACAATGAACCCTCCAACCATTGATCTCAGTTTTCTAGACTGGAGCTACTACCTATTTATTAAAGTAGCTCCTCAATAATGGAAACAAAATATATAGGAAAAAGACCACAAGGGAGGCTAAGAAAGAGATGGAAGGACCAGAAACAGAAAGTGTGCAAGCGAGAGGAGAAGAATAAAAGCAATTAGGAGGAGGAATGGTGGATGTAAAAGGAAGATGGAGGCATTTTACTAAACTGACCCAACCACAGGCTGGAAACAGTTGTTGATGATGATCAAGCTCCTCATTTGTCCTCACGAGATTAAGTTAGACGCCAGTCCAGACTCACTTCTTCACAGAAAAATTTTTAAGTGCTGGGGATTGAAACTGAGATCTCTAGATCTGTAGCCAGGAACTCTCACCAATAGATTACAAATATAGTCTAGAAACAAAGCATATCATTATTATAAAATTAAATGTATCTTAATATGAATGATGAGGCAAGATGCACTCATCGATGTCTTCCAGCTGCTTTTTTTACATTCCTCTTCTTTTGGGTGCTTACATAAAATTGTAAGATTGACAACATAACAATATCAGGGTGTCCTGCCAAACCACATTTTATAATTCCCTGTGTTTTCCAGAGCCAATTCCCAACTTTTCTAGTCACCATTAAAAACATTATTTTATTAAGATCACAATTAAATGTAATACTATTTTTATAAACCCTATATACATCCTGAAATTGTGTCACTCAACAAAGTGATTAAAAGGATTTCAACCTCAAGCGATGGGCTATTGAATAGTGAAGTAAAAGTTATTTTTATATATATATAAATAAATTCCTAAATTTATTAAAATTCCTTGATCTTTACATTACTTTATCCTGACCAAGCAAATTCTCTGACTTTTCCATGTTTTCCAGGTCGCTGGACACATTGAATATATTAATTTTTCGTGCCTATTGCAAGGATTGTTTTAATGACTAAGTAAGTCTTTCCCTAGTATAACATGGACTAGAATATGTTTTAAACATTTTTACTATATTGTTGTACAGTACACATTAAACACCACAAGATGACATTAACAGTTAAATATGTAAATTTTTTGACAAATCATGTTTTTCCCCTGGGCTCTTCAGATTTATAAAAAAATATGAGCTGCCGATAATATATTAAAGTAGCTTTAGTAGGCTAAATTTTATAATTGGCAGGTATCTAACATCATATGACAAACCTGCTGTGAGTCCATAATGCAAACATTATAAACAATTGTGTCAAAACATAGAAATTACATGTTTCATAAACATATAGAAAATATGAAGGAATTGGGATATACAATGACACAATAAAAAAGACTAATGTTGTTTAATATTGTAAGTACAATACCAAAACATAGTATTGAATTTTTATTACTTGAACAGTTAATACAACATTTAAATTAGTTTTAAGATTAGAAAAAAATGCAGTTGTCTTTGATAAGTAGTTGTTCTTTTTTCCAACTTTATTTTGTGTGCGTTCCCATTTAAGAACTTTAACAATGTTACAACAATACAATAATTAGGAATGTGTATTAGGCAAAAATAAATATAATTTGTGAGACACTAAAAAGAAAGATGTTTCGGTTAAGAATTCACTTTATTTCTTAAACAATAGATACCATAAATGTGTTTTTTGAGCTTCAGAACACTAAAAAAAAGTTCTTAAACTACATTCTGACATTTTGTTCCAAATAATATTGATATATTGAGAAATTTTAGTATTTGTATTAAACTATATTGCGGTACAGTAATCTTAAAATACTTTAAGAATATCCATAAAGAGTGAGGGTGTGCAAAGCTTCAAAACTTTGACTTGGCTTCGAAAAAAATTAGCTTTGACTTCGCTCCGAAAAAATTCTCATTTCGGTGATAAAAATATCAACCCCTAAAATATTAAATTTATATTCAATTATTGCAATTTTTAGGTGGTATTTAAATTAAAAATTAATGTATATTCAAACTTTGATTCAGCTTAAGAGAATAATTCATATATTTGATTCAAGTTCGCTTCGAAACAAAAAAAGTGGACTTCACACACCCCTAATTTTAAATAGATATATATTTTAAACTTATCCACATACGTAAGATGAAATAAAGAAAGCATAACATGATTAATCAAATAATCAAATTTAAATAAGCAAATATAGGTCATCTTAAAAAAGTTATGTAATATGGAATCAGTTTTAAAATGTAAACTTGCTAAACATTTTGAAGTTTACAAACTAAGTAAGTACTGGCACTTAATTAAAAGCCAAATGGAGTAAGCTGCTTGGAATATTATGATAAAATGGATCCTAAAGAAGAACTTTTAAACTCGGGGTAGCTCAGCTGGTAGATCATTCACGTATTAAGCCAATGGTCAAGAGTTTTAAGTCCAGTTAAGAACAGTTTTCAAAACATACCACATAATATTTTAGTGAAACCATCAGAATAAAGTGTTGCATGTATTTCAAAGCACAGGTAAATGTATTTTATTTAAATATTTGTTTTTAAATTTCACACTGGCGATTTTAGTGCCACAAGTCTCCATATAAGTGTGTGATTCAAATTTGTGCCTTAGCTGGCTAATACTACATTTATTATCAATTGCAATTAAATGAAAATGTCAGTGTGTTTAAAAAGATTACATGTGAATTAAATCTAATATGGCACTTATTGATTTTCTGCATGAAAGAAGAAAATTATACAATCACAAACTTTTTTTTTCAGATTATTAATACAGCAGAACTTTTTTAATTCAAAGTCCAAGGGATATCTGGAAAAACTCGAAATATCCAAAATTAGAATAAACCAATTTTATAAATATCTAGGCAGCTTGTACACAATAAATCAATAAACTTAAAATAAAAACTTGGAAAATTGGCATACAAATATTGCAGACTTAAATTAAAACCGATGAAACCCGCTTGCATAGTTCCCCAATTTCTCACTTAATATGTGTCAATATGCTTAACTCCAACTTAATTCGAAATTCTCGGCATATGGGGTGGTTTAGTAAAGATCGTTAAGGTAGGTTTGAAATGAGTACATATTCGAAAAAATTAGCAATGTATATGTTTCGAAATATACAACTATTTCCTTTTAAAACTCGAATTAAATGTTAACATTGATTTAAATATAAATTTCATGGTGAATCATATTGGGTTCCAAATTTTCCAGTTTTTCAAATTAACCAATGTCGAATTAGCCAAATCCTACTGTATATAAAATGATAAACTTACTCAAGCTTGACCAAAGCTTGACTATATTGCATACACTTTAAATACTTTTCAAAGGAATTGGAGGCAGGTTATAGTGATAAAATCACTATCATGATATTCATATTTGAAATGTGTGTACGGTTATAGAAATATGTGTGAAACAAATGTTTTTACAGTGTATCTTGTGCACTTTGATTGTTTTTTATTTAATAATTTAACATTTACCAACATCAGTGCTGACATGGTCTAAGGTGCTCACAATCTATTTTTATTGCCAGTGACGAGGTGGTCAGAGTTTGAACCTTAGTTAAGTGTATAGAGAGTGGTTTTACCTAAATTGTTTTCCACTCTGACTTCATAAAAATGTGGGCACATTTCCTATAAATGTTAACTGCCTCCTACCTTAGTGTTAATATGTGAATAGCCCAAACAGCTAGTAAAATGTGGTTCACAAAAAAAAAAACGATCAGCTACTCACGAACACACTAAGTCCAGGGATAAAAATTTGAAAACAAAGCAGTTCCAATAATTACATATGACAAAAAGTAAATCTTGAGTAACCTAGCTTGCAATGAATGATTGCTAGATGTTAGTATGAAAACCCTCCAACAGCTGTTCAAATTTGAGACAGTCTCTATTTTCTTGTCATGTTGATACTGCGCTGTGAACTTGCTGCCGCCGATCTGCTCAAGGCGACTAGCTATGCTCGAGCTAGAACTCGCTTCCCCTGTTCCTGGGAACAAATACGCGGCAAACCAATAGAGCACAGGACTCGCCGAGGCTACCAGTCTTGTTGTCACTTGCACGTGTACACAGAGAAGACAGAAAACTGTCAAAAACACTGCATGAACGACAAACACAAACATTTCTGGTGCATACAATGATCTATCTTCTTTCTTTTTACTGTTGTCAGAATTATTTATTGGCGTGTAAGTAGATAGACCAAGTGAATAACACAGCCGAGAGTGTTGTTTAACAAATCTATGAGCGTAAAAAAGAATAATCATTATTAATGGAGTCGCGAGTAGAAAGTTTGGTATTTGTTTCCAACTATAGTAGCTAAGAAAGCCTACCTCCCAATAATGATGCTGAACATAAGAGTAAGCTAAAGGAATGGACGATTTGCACCAGTGTGTGGCAGACTTCTTTAATTTAGAGCCAGGCAATTTCAGTCTATATGCTTTGGCAAAAGCCGTGATAAACTTTGGAAGAGTATGAGTGTGAATAGTGCAGAACTTCTCATAGCCATAAAACTGAAATGCAATGAATGGAATCAATGACAGTGATGTGGTAACAAGAAATGTTACTGCTGAAATAACAAGCGGAAATATTAAGAAAGGTATCAACAGAAATGAATTACTTCTTATCAGATGGTATTTCTGCCGCAAATCTAATAATGTGTGCCTTGTAAAATGTTTCAATCTTTCATAAGCAATGAATCCAATGTTAAGTATACCGTTGGACCTCGTTATAGATGATAGCCCAAACAACATCCCACAGTTAATGGAAAAGCCTTCACCTCCTTTAGTTACCACACATTGAAGCATGCCGTAAAAGGAAAAAAGTGCAAAGAAAGTTTCTGAATACGGCGCAGTGAAGAATATGCTCGCCGGGTTTATGCAGTAGAGAATTGCCGCTTTGTATGCCATATCATGATTATTTAATACTGTCAAGCTAAGTTTATGTAAGATAACAGCTGACTTGATGAAAACAATCAGGTTAACAAGCACAGCACTTATAATAATAACAGAAGAATAGCTAAAAAGAGAACCCAAGAACATGTATATGAACCAAGCCACGGCCCGTACCACCAGAGGAAACAGAGGGAAAAATGCCAAGCAATTCTCATGCGTGTATCCATACTTTGCGATGTGAAGAAAATACTGTGCATCCCACCTTACCAAGCCTCCGAGCAGATGGTGGACGACCGTGTCTCCGAAAGATTTGGCCCTATCTAGAGGGTCTTCAGGACTTTTAAATGCGTCTGCATTATGATCAGTGATAACTAGGTTCGACAATATCGATACTGCCAAAACAAACAAACGAGAGAGCAGGGCAAACCACCAGACTTTATCTGACAAACTGTACATTCTCCCACTAAAACTTCACTAGTAATATTTACACATTATATGAGAGGAAATAGCACATGTTGATTTGAGTGATGATGCAACTAAGGCAAATCTTTTCACAAACAGCATATAAAAATTGCAGATAATGTTTATCAAATATTATCAAGCAATTATTTTGTAGCTAAAATTTCATAGAAGCTGCATTTCTTCAAAGATGGTTTTTGTCACAATAAAATAACAAGTTTTCAAATATCAAGTTAGCCGTAAAACGTTGATAAGCAAGCACAATGAAGATAATAGGAGGGGAAGGATATTGTCTTCCATTGAGACCACACTTACTTCCTGCATCAAGCCATCGTGTCACTATAGATCTCACCAACTGGCATCCTTTTCTCACTGCGCTAAAACACCGTGTTAGTATAGTTCATATTGGCTCAATCATCATTTTTATAATTTCTCTAATGACGAACTGGTTACAGCTATTTCCTTATCTTCACAAACCAAACACTGACGTAAGTACTCCAACAACAACTGCAACAAGATTCCAAAACATTTGAGATAATAACAAATGAACAAATCAGTGAAATTATACTAAGATACTTAAAAACAATTGGTTTCATAGCATACTTTAGTACCAATACTGACCATCAAATAACTAATGAGTAACCCGCTGTCTAAGGTGTCACTCTCGCAACAGATTACACTGCCGACGATAGGGAGACCGGGGTTCGATCTTGGTCGGGTGTACTAATTGTGGTTTTTTTCTAAATGTTTTTCCAGCCTTCCCTCCATGCAAGTGCAGACACACTTCCTCCAATGCTTAATTTTCCTCATCCCTAACATATTTAGTAATTAGTTCTATGCATATGATCCAAATGGCTAAATAAGACGCAGTGCTAAAAAAAAACTAATGAGTAAGTTTAACACCAAGGTTATTTTATTTTTTAATCCAAGGAGTATGGATTGAGAGGATAAATTAGAGGAAATACACCGACATTAGCGTAAAGAGGGTGAAAAAACTACAGTGATATATACATCAAACCTCCCATTCCCTCCTTACTACCAATGAGCCCGGACAAGATTCGCTTCCTCCTCCATCACAGGTGATCCAGTCTAGTGTGAATGAGACTGATGCCTGACAACATACGACCATTGGTGTCACATTAATATATGTATATTAACAAACCGATGTAGACATCAGGTTTCAGTTAATTCATGATGGATTAAAAAGCAAAGCTATTATTTCTGTTAGTTAAGGTTATAGCTGTATCTAGATATCATATTATTTAAATTGAAAAATCACACGTGGACATAGGAATCAAGCCCAGGACCTTTGGCTTATTACGCCAATGCTAGTACCACTAAAAAGCCAGGAATTTTCCCGGGCCCAGGGCCATTCTTCACTCATATTTTAAGGCAAAGTCTGTGATGGACGTGCGGAAATAATCAGCCTACATATATGTGATCAATTAAGAATCACGAGCTATCAGATAATGTAGCCACCAACAACTCAGTAGTTGGCTTTATGCTGCCAATTGTACAGTTATAAATGTAATAACTGTTTCAAACAATCTCTTTCAGATGTTGATCTGTGTGTGTATTATCATGTTGGCACAAGCTTGGGCACAGAATGACACTGTGCCTGTAACTGTCTACATTACACCCCAACCAACAATTCGACCAGAAAAATACTGTGAGTAGTTCAAACAGCTTACCATCTATGTATGCCTTAGCCCTACACTACATTAGCAACTAATCATCTAAGACATAATGCAATATCAACATTTAAATTGTAGCTATACTGTTTTGTAACCTTTCACATGTGTTTTATATAATTCAAAAATAACAAAGGAATGTAAATTTACAATAAAATTATATTAGTAAAATTACATCTTGCAGTGAAAACCAGTTCTCATTCAACCTTTACCTACCAGTGTTTGAATCGTTGTTCGTTTGTAATTTTACTAATATAGCAATTATTATATTGCATATAAAAATATATGTATAATTTCTATGAACCTACTCTCTAGTATAAGAAATTAACAGTAGTTGAGTTTTTGTTTAGTTTTTTTTTTTTTGACATTTTAACTGGTGCACTAAGTCAAAGGTCTTGGGTTTGATCCCTGTATTCAGGAGGCATTTTTTCAATTATATTTTTTCAGCCACAGATAAACCAAATAAAATGGAATGGGTGCGAGGCTACAGACCTGAAGACAAAGTTCAATTGCTCGAGTGGTTGATAGGTGGCTGCTGGCCAGCCAGCGAGTGCCCTTCTCACGGCATAGACACAAACACAAAATTCGTTGAGTACGAGGGCTATGACGGGTTCTATAACAACCCAGCCCATCCAGAGCTAGGGGCAGTAGGTGAGTCACAAAATCCACACACAAAGTTAAAAAAAAAAAAATCGTGTTTGGGTAGTATAGTCAAATGGTAAGTCTGATTATTTATATCTCCAATTTGTTTTTATACCACATCTTCCTACCTGTATGGGTTTTATGCTTATATATGTACTAATTACACTAATGGGTTAGGGATGAGAAAGGTCGAATTTAGAAGAAGTGTGCCTGCATTTTTGTGGAGAGAGTGGGAAAACATTTAGGGAAAATCATTCTTGGTACACTCGACTGGGATTGAACCACAATGTCCCCCCTGTCATTGGCAGTCTAGTCTATCGCAAGAGTAGCCCCTTAGATCATGCAGCCACCTAAACTCGTATAACATTGATGATCACCCATTCTGGTGGTCACGTGAATCAAGGCGTCAACCTCATCTGGTCTGGTTTGTCGGTGATAGGAGGTCAGAGTTTGAATCCTGGCTGGATGTAATGAGGATTTTTTTTCTCTTCACAAAATTGAGGGTAAATTTCCTCTAAATTCTACCTTCCTCCTCCTTAACCAATTAGCGTAGATATGTGGATGTCCTGGATGAGTTGTATGACCAAAAAAAAAACACTTTTTATTTTGCATCACATCTTGCTGCCCGTTTGGGTTATACACCTATGTATTTTTTTAGCACTTTGTCTTACTACCCCCTATATACTAATTACTCTAATGTGTTAAGTATGAGAAAGGTTGAATTTAGAGGAAGTGTACCCGCACTTGCGTGGAGGGAGAGTGGAGAACCATTTAGGAAAAAGCACCCTCAGTACACATGAGCAAGATCAAACCACAACCTCCCTGTCATCGGCAAGATAATCTATTGTGAGAGTGATGCCTTAGACCATGCGGTCATCAAAGCAGGATAAATAAATATTGTTTGTGTAGGTAACTAAATTGAATCTTGTTTTATTTCCTAAGAAAATACGTCTTATCACTGGATATAAAAGTATGCAACAGTATTATAAACAAAAGTCCCGAGTTTTATTCTCGTGTCCAGGTGATCATTTTTCACTTAAATGAATTTGATCCAGTTATCAGGATTGATCCTGTGGATAACCAACAGGTATCAGTTTGTGATACACATACATTAATAATACAAAGTGCATGGCAGCATACTGTTAGTTACGAGTCACCATGGAATGTGATTGTAGATAGCTCTGAGTGGCCGATACTTTCACCAGTCACCACATATAGACTTAATACACCAACAACTAGTGAAAAATGACCCTGGATAAGAGACGAACCAGGATGGTTCAGTGTTAGAGCATTGGAGCGCATAGCCAAAGGTTTCGGGTTTGATGCCCGTGTCCAAGTTGTTATTTTTCACTTAATTGAATTAAAAAACAATACTATCTTGAAGAGGTATTGCCATTATTCCCTAACTAGACACACCCTTGCTGCGCCGAGTGCCGGCAGCTTATGAAGACGGAGTGTACAAACCATCCGGGCGCAACCGTCCCGAACCTCTGGATCTCAGTGAGAAGATTTTGCGTCAAGAGGCGATAGGAACCAGATCAAATACCGGGAAGACTGCACTTCTAGTGTTTTTCGGTAATAGCCAGATTATATCCTGCTGCTTGTAGAGAATAGGTGTTTAATCTACACAAAGCTTTTTATGTGATTCCAAAGCATTTTTAGAGTACTTCCTTATAATGCAAGCTATGAACTGTAGTATATAATGACAATGTTGTAGAAGGAAGCAANAAAAAAAAAAAAAAACAGGAAGAGAAGGGTTATTTTGAATGCACCAATGTTTCCTTGAAGATATCATGTAAAAGCAACTTATGCACCCAATTAAGTATTTAATCCAAGCCTATTAGATCAGTTCAGGAGGTAAATGAGATTTTAAAGTTTGGAAACCACTTAATTAAACAAACACAACTTGTAATTATTCCCTTAAAACGTAATTTTCTTTTGACAGCTTAGTTTGTAAAGTGAACAACATTAAGTATGATATCCAGAGTTCAATAGAATCAATAGGTGTTATTTTACTAACAGGTGGGCCTATGCAATTTCCTTTACTTTGTTTACTTTACCTATTATCTGAGTAAGGTTATGTGTAAATTCTAAGAGAAAATATGTCCGTCACTTAACCTTGGTTTGTTTTTATGCTAAAAGTTTGTGGCCAAGTTGTTGAATATGAATTTTTAAAAGGCCAGCAGGTGGTGGAGGAAATTCTGGATGCCCAAAGACCAGCCTGCCCACCCGAATACTTCAATGTGAAGGTCCCAGACAATCACACATACAGACATAAGCCAGGTCACACAATGATGCCCGTCTTGAGGACAAGATATGACATGCGCACAGGGTTTTCCCCCAACAACCCTCGACAGCAGGTGGGTACTGCCACACCAAATACAACACGATCGAAAGCTAAAGCGGATGCATGCAACAAACCTGTCTACATAAATAAGTTTGATTGGTTTAAAAAATAAAAGTCAAAGTTTAATACAGCTTCCTAAACAAATTTTACAGTAAAACAATACAAATGGGGCTGTTTGGAACTAATATTTATGTATCACTGTAGTTTGGTTTTCAACTTTTCCAACTTAGGTTATTTATTTAACTAAGGGGTGGCATTTGAAGATTAAATATACACTGTCACTATGAGGCACTTAAAAATAATGATTGTTCTGAATCCACCCAACTCACCCCAAATAACAATGTTTTATAGTAAATGATTAAAGTACTACTGTGCAATGAGTATTTCTTCCTGTGCCTTTTTATAAAGTAAATTCATGTTTATCAGAACATTATTTAGGATGTTTTCGACATCTCAAAAAATAAAAGAAGGTACTTCAGGTTTGTACATTCCTTTAAACTAAAATAACAATATATTATTATTATTTTTAGCACTGCATCTTACAACCATTTGTGTTATTGCATAAGAACTACTTATGCTAATGTAAATGGTTAAGGAAGGATGAAGGTTGAATTTAGAGGAAGTGTAACTGAACTTGCATGGAGGGAGAGTGGGAAACCATTTAGGAAAAAGACACTCAGTAAAACCAACTAAGATTCGAACCCCAATCTCCCAGTCATCAGCAGTTCAGTCTATTGTGAAAGTGACACCTTAAACAATGCTACCACCAGGGTCATATATCTTTATTTGTAAGTGTGATTGGGTTCTAGTTGACTAATACCTACATCCATTACTGTTTCCATCCTGTGGCTTGGGTCATTTTTTTTATTCAAGTCATATATTTTCCAGTACTGGCTGACTAGGTCTGTCATGGCTTCATTTGCCTTATAATCTAACTTAAAACTAGGACAGGCACAACATCCAGTCCCCGGCCGTTAATTTATCAATGTGAAAGGGTAAACTCATATTTTCATCTATGATAAATTTTCAGCCATGCCGAGAATCGAACCCGGGATCCTTAGCTAAGTAGGCAAACATGTTACTGACTGAGCTAAGGGCTAGTTGAATAATAATGTAATGTAAACAAAAAATATTTTTTAAATCACCACTATTCTCGAGGAAAGATTCAAAGCCATGTTGCTTAAGTCACCTCAGTGAATGTGATCCATGGTAAAACCTAGGCTTTTTAGGTCAGAGTCAAGCTCACTAGTGCACACCTAAAGTCAGTTGTGTTTTTATTAATAAGTTTAATAAGGTTGATTAATGTGTACCAATAAGCTCATAACAATAATAACTATTTAATAAGAAACCAGTGATAAATTATTTCTGCGACACGAGAATAAAAAGTCTCACAATGAGTGGAAGAACCGAGACATTAGTGTTAAGAACTGACCTTTTGCTGCTGAATATTTCTAAAGGATTTGTGATTTAATTCTGTCTGGTAGCTTCAAGTGGAGGGGGTTTACAAAGTTAAATTGGTTCAAAGTTTATTAAAATGATATGCACAACAACAAAAAAAGTATAGTAAACATATTGGTAACTTGTCTCCCCACAGCTAAACGAGATAACTCCTTGGCTAGACGGAGGTTTAGTTTATGGCACAACTAAAACATGGGCCGACCAGCTAAGAAGATATAAAAATGGGACTACCGACCCAAACGGACTATTGGCCACCACACCTGACGGACTGTTCCCAGAGATAAATACGGCCAAATTACCCATGGCTAATCCACCCCCACCATTTCATCATGCCGATTTTAAAGATCTACATGAAATACATAAGGTCTCAAGGTTTAATAGTAAGTTTAGTAATGGACTCTTATTTAGTATCTTGATTCTTTGAAGACTAACATCCCCTTGTTATTTTCTTTTCAAAGCCATATTTTACCATGGATTTCTATATTTTTTATGTATTGCACCACGTCTTACTACTCATTTGGGTTATATATGTTACTTGTCAAACCATATTCCAGGACAAACTAGATTGGACTAGGCCGAATTGATACATGCTAAGAGCCTGAAGATGTACTAGTTTAGCCTAGTCTAAATTCATTAATCCTGAAATTTTGGCCTAGCTCATAGGATAAATAAGTATAGCCTAAAATTTTATTAGGACAAACCAGGTTTATGTTTAGTTTAGTTTAGTTTAGTTTAGTTTAGTTTAGTTTAGTTTAGGTTAGGTTAGGTTATGTTAGGTTAGGTTAGCTGACAACATTTGCGCGCCAACTGTGAATGATGAAACCTGTCCAAGGTCGATTCATTGTATGGTTTTAGAAGAATGAAAACTAGTACTGCCTAAAATGTATCCTACAAGCGACAGGATGTATCACTTTGTCCTAGTCCGATCTAGTTTGTCCCGGAAATCAGTTTTGGATGGTAACATATACACTGATAGTTAATTATTAATGTTTGGATCTCACATTGATTATCTAATATATGTTTCAAACATGTGTTATTTCAATCTGGGGGACCAAATCAAAGCTTTGAAATGTCTTTAAATACTTCTAGCAATTTGGGTCCAGAAATAATTCCTTACACAGATACATTCTTTCAAAATAGTAAAGTGCTTGTACACGACTTATATCTGTAATTTAAGGGTTCCAAAACTCTCAAATCGGAGACCAAAGAGGGACTTTATACTATTTATAAAAACAAATATAGATCAAGTTATGTTTAAATAACAGAAATATTTTTTGGAATCCCCTACTAGAGGCCTCTTAAGGCAATACCTTGTTTTTCCTTCTAGCTTTAAGCATTTGACATATTTAAGCAAAATTATCTCATAGAAAGTACATTTCCCTAAGAGTTATTTTTGAAGCTTTCATGTGATGTTTTCTAGCTTGTAATTGGAAAATCAATATATCTATGTATTCTAAGATTTTAAGTTATGTTTTAATATCTTTGTTAAAATGAACTTCCTTTAACGGTAATAAAGAATCACTCATTGCCATGAAGTTAAATAATTAAAGTCCCTGTAATTCTAATAAAACAATGGTTTGTCATTTTAGAAAACATTAATTTACTTTATATCCATTACTCTTTCCATCCTGTGGCCTAAGTCAGTTTTTTATTCAAGCCATATATTTTTCACTACCGGCTTGCTAGGTCTATCATATGACTTATAATCTAACTTAACACTAGGACAGGTATAACATCCAGTCCCCAGCCATTAATTCATCAGTGTGAAAGGGTAAACCCACATTTTACCAATTATATTTTTATTTGGCCATGCCAGGAATCAAATCCGGGACTCTTAGGTTAGTAGACAGACACACTTTCGACTGAGCTAAGTTGTCAGATTATTTCTTTTTTTTTTCCTAAGAAAACATTAATGAACTTCATAAATATTGAAAAATTTGAAATCACAAAATGTAGTTTGAAACTTTAATTTGAGTTTGTGGCCTAGATAATAATGGAACATTTCTTTGGGATGAAATCAATCCTCAGAATCTAAAGTCATTCTTCAATAAACAATTTAGCAACATTTTTTAATTAGCAATAGATATATCACTACCCAACATGAATAGGTAAATCACCACTGCTTGTAGGCAATTGTTTACCAAACTGTTTTTTGTAGTGTACCTGATAAAATAATTTCAAAATGATTATGTTATCTACTTAGTTATGTATGACCAGAATCTGATGTATGCAACTATCATTGATCAGCTTCATGTGTAGTTTTTCATAATTTAGGCCTAATATAATAATTTGATCTTTAATTGTCATTAAGAATTTTATTTTCTGAAAAAGTCACATTTCATCTTTAACTTGATTTGGAGTCAAACAAAATGTTCACTTAATAATTAATATACACACATCTTAATGTAATACACAATACATAGAACACAAGGGGCAATAAGAACCAAACAGCTTTTAACTTTCAATCCTAGAGTTGGGCAACCCTCGTGGGAATGAAAATGCCTTTTTGCTGACGTTTGGCGTGCTGTGGTTCCGCTGGCACAACCACATCGCGCGTTATTTGAAGAGTCACACAGATTGGAGTGGGGAGAAGATCTTCAATGAGGCTCGCAAGTGGGTCATAGCCAGCCATCAGCATATAGTAGTCAACGAGTGGCTCCCTTTGTGGCTTGGGAAGGAGCTACCTCCATATGCCGGTGAATATTTTCAAACACAGTCACAACAGGGGTCGGCTACCTCTTTTGGGCCCCCCAACTTTTACATGTATCAAAGGTCGCGAGATCACCTTTGTTTCCCCACTCAACTTTTAATTACTAATATTTTTCTATACATCTGGTATTTATTCCTTAAATTCAATATTTCCTCCAATTCTTATATCCCTGCCTCTATATATAAAATAAATAAAATGTATACTCGACTGACCCTGAAAAGTAGCAGTCTTACCTTGACGGATTACACTCTGGCCCTATCTAATAAGTTGAACCATAGTTGAATAATGCAAGGTAAGCTTGTCTTTTTGTGATGATATAATTTTCTTACACGATCCACTGAAAATTGCTCTGAGATCGACCAGTTGATAGAATTTAGAGTAAATTTACCTACATATGAATGAGGAGATTGGGACAGCATTTAGGAAAAACTATCTGGCCAGGATTTGAACCCCAACTTTTCTTGTGGCCAACAAACCAGACAAAACCTCTTTGTAGTTAGTTCAAATGCCCACTAATCGAGCCTTATTTATTTTGATTATTATGTTAATATAAAACCCAAAGACATATCTTTCAATTCAAATAAACATACTCATAGTTGAAAAATTACATCTATACATGGGTATTGAACTCGGGACCTTTGGTTTGGTCTGCCAATGCAATGACGTGGTAAACCAAAGGTCCCAAGTTCAATTTCCATGTGCGGGTGTCATTTTTTCAACTATATCTAGCTTAATTTGAACAATGTATCCAGTGACGGCTGGATCCGTAACCAGAGTTAATTTACATCTTTGTAATATGATATGTGATAGAATCAGGATGTGACATATATTAGGATACATTATTTAGTATTCTCTTTCTGACATCTGGACATTAGAATCGAACCGATGACCTTTCTGATTGCTGTGTTCAGTTGTTCTTTTTTTAATAATTAACTGAAATAAAAAATTTATTATTTTCGAGCTAGGTCAACATGTTAATAATTAATATTGTTTCAGGCTATAACCCCAGCATTGATCCACAGATAGACCAGTTCTTTCAGTCTGCGGCCTTCAGGTTTGGACATACGTTGGTACCACCTGGTAAGGAAAATAAAATAATATATCTAGGGAGTATTTCAATTATTATCTTAAATGTAATTATAATTTTGTATTAATTTATAAGGTACTTAACAAGCCTTTCTTACCAAGACCATGATAAACTCTGATTATAATTGACTCCGAACCACTCATATATATTAATAAAATGAAAAGTCTGTCTGCCTGTCTGTCATGAGTGTTGCTCGATATCCACCTCACACAGAGGTCCGAAATTTTAAAATTAGTAGTCCCTGTGCACAAACATGTGCACCTCAAAGCTAAAATTTTAATTTTTTTATTAGATTTTTCTTTAAAAACTGGGTTGGAAAAAATAAAATGAAGAGATTTTGTTTCTATCTGTTTGAAGCCAAGAAAAGCATTGCTCAGGGTAGCAACACAATATACACTATTGTGTGGTTACCCAGGGCAGCGCTGAGTACTTCTGCTAGTACAGTACTTAATATTTACTCAACATCTCTAACCAAAATTCAAATATTAAGCCTCATGAGCCTTAGATTTAATTTTTTAATTTTTAATTTAATTTTAGCACCGCGTCTTACTACCCATTCGGGTTATACGCTTAAGTACTAATTACACTAATGGATTAGGAATTGGGAAGGTTGAATTTAGAGGAAGTGAACCCGCATTTGCGTGGAGGGAGTAGAAAACCATTTAGGAAAAACCACCCCCAGTTCACCCGACTGAGATTCGAACCTCGATCTCCCCGTCCTCAGTGGTCTAGCTTAACACGACTGACGCGTTAGCCAACTACGCCACCGAGGCGGGTCATGAGCCTTAGAGGTGGCAACTAAGACACAGCCATGTATTTATTCAATTTGATGAAACTAAGTGAATTAAAAGGTAATTAATGTGAGCTTTATATTTGATTTGATAAATTCAGCAATTATTCACTTATCTATAAAGTTTATGTGATTTTGTTAGTCCCGAATCTATGATATATGATATTTTAAAACCACCTTGAACACGATTGATTTGATAACGACTAATCAAAGTACTCAAAAAACATTTTTTATATACCACTTCTTACTACCTGGTTAGGTTATACACATATATGATAATTATTCTAATAGGGTAGGGGTGAGGTAGGAAGCATTTTAGAGGTAATCTACACGCATTTACGTGGAAGGAGAGTGGGAAACTCTTTAAGAAAACCACCCTTAGTAGAGCCGACCAGGATATGAGCCACAATCTCCCCATCATCAGCATATGATATTCTTGGCGTCTTAGAACGCATCAGTCCAAGTTTTAGGATAACCTTATAGATAGGACAAAGTGACTCTGGTTATTTCAGCTGGTATGAAATGTCTGTGTGGCTTTGTATTGTTTTGCTAGATTGTAAAGTTGGGGTCAAAGGCTAGGTGCGCAAAGCAAATTATCCTTGTTTAGTCAAGTTTTCAAATTTCATTAATAATTTGGGATTATCTTTAAATCTTTGAATTCTTAAGGGTATTCAAGATTAGAGGACTTAATAAAATATCAAATCCTTGATTTAAAAATTAATCAAAGTAAAATTTTATTTTAGAAAGTCTAAAACAAACTTTGTTTCAATTTTTTTTTATCTTGGATTCTTGAATCCTCAAATATACTGCTTTTTGCGTATCCCAAAAATCTATAAGACAGACTTAACAACAAGACATCAGATCATTAATTTACAATTTACTATTTTTCACCCCTAGGTGTATATTTGAGAGACTATGGCCGCAATGGCTGCAATGTGAGTCTTCCCGGCTGGAACTCCAGAGCCGTGAGAACATGTAACATATTTTGGAGGCCTCAGGTACAATACAACTAATTATTTTTTTTAAATTAGCTGGTAAATGATAACATGATCATATATCTGATAGGTTTCTAATATCTTAAAGAAAAAATATAGATTAAATATAATACCCGGGCACAGGAATCAAACCTAGAACCTCTGGCTTAACGCAACAATGCTCATACCCCTGAGATATCCAAAATCAGAATTTATATATTGATAATATTATGTTAAATGAAAAAAATCTTCACTTATACTATTCTAATTTATTGTTTTTTACTTTTATCAGAGATGATAGTTGTTATCCAGGCCATCAAGCTAATGACCTACGTGGTGGTGAAAGGATCTAAGTCAATTAAATGGCACTCACTTCGGTGGCCTGTGGTCTAATATGCTACTGTCATAGTAGACTAGACTGCCAATGACAGGGAAATCGAGGTTCGAATCTCGGTCGAATGTAATGAGGTTTTTTCTTTTTCCAAAATGGTTTTCCATGCTTCCGCCATACAAATGCGGGTACACTTTCTCTAAATATAACCTTTATAATCCCTAAAAACATTAGCGTAAAACTCAAAACGGGTAGCAAGACAGGGTGCTAAATAAATAATAATAAATAATTAGATGGTTTAATGTGTTTATGTGCCGTTTGTAAATAACTCAATCACCATTGTTACCGTAAAGAATACCTTAAATTTAATTTCTTTCATCATTGTTTTAAATGAATTAATTAATGTATCATCACCAAATACATAAATTGCTATAAAAATACAAAAAAGTATGCATATTTCAAGTTGGTATCCCAAATGTTTCCAGGATGCAATTCTTGCTCGGTACAACGGCACAAAAGAGCACATGGACATTGACCGGCTGTTGATGGGTATGGCATTGCAGATGAGCGAGAAGGAAGATCATACGATTGTTGAGGACCTCAGAGGTGAGGATTCACCTAGAGATTACATTAGGGAGGGTAACTGAAACTATTCACCACCAAGAGCATGTCATACAATCTCTAGATGAACGTGTTGATCTCAATATAGATTGAAAATATGTGGTAAAAGCTGTGTATGATACCTAAGTTTTGATAAAATTAGATGTGAGGATATTTTAACCAATGTGAATAAGACATTCCTTCATAAAGTAAAAGTTTCTTAAAATTAAACTTGAATAAAATGTCAAAATTCACCTAATGAAAGTGTATGCATTTACTAATATAACTTTTTAGACTTCTTGTATTAAATAACAGCATTTCACCCAAATGGCCCACAATTTTAATAAAAGTGTGATTAACTGGATCTAAATGTATACTGTGAATATGTAGAAGCATACCCCACACTTAAGACAGGTTAGGTTCGAGACCACTGTCTTAACTTAAATATCATCGCAACTCGAAGAAATGCATATTTTTCCCTTAACGGTGCATTTACTTTACCGCAATCATCATATGGACCTAGTAGTCATAAATAACACATTTGTAGCTAAAATAAACACTGTAGGTCCTATATTTTTAAAAAGGGTAAGCATACTAATCACTGGGCACTGATGCGAACAGTAGTGTCATGTCACCAATATGTCATATCTGTGAAGCAAGCTCCTCAAGTTCGGGGCATGGTGGCAATTGAAAAGAGTCATAAGTACAAAGTGTCGTAAGTCAGGGTATACATGTACTTTTCTGTAAATGTTGCTATGTATGTATTTAGAAGATATCATAAAAAATATCTCAGAACATACTGGATTGAAAAGTCTTCCTTAGAGCTTATCTCACAGTTATTTTAACTGCAATATTAGGTACAACATTATGCTTGAGCCAGAAAATGCATCAAAATGCAGTTGTATGTATTCTTATGCTGGTTACAGCAGAATCGGGATCAGTTTAATAGTGTTGTTTTTTTGTTTGTTTTTTCAATTTTGTTTTATACATTTTTTTGAATAGGGCATAATGGTTTCACTATTCTCAACTGCACTTTTTTTCAAAGGAAACCACAAAAAGGCACACCACAGTGTGACACTTGATTGAACCTGTGCTACCCACCTAAGTCAGGCGCTATCCGGGTGAGGTGGGGATAGGGGGTGAGATGGATGGACTCTTTAGTACAAGTCGTACCTACACTGAGGAGGATGTGTTACAAGTTATGAGATGATAAAATAGTAGACAAAGAGCATACATGACATGTTTTTCTTAGGGAAAGTATTTGGACCTCTGGAATTCTCCCGACGTGATCTGATGGCTCTCAACATACAACGAGGACGAGATCACGGTCTGCCCGACTATAACACAGTGAGAAGATCGTTCAATCTTCCTGAGATGACTGACTGGAGCCAGCTACCAGAGAACATAAGGGGAAATACCGTAAGTTTCGGTTTTAACTTTGTTTCTATAGATTATACATGTGTTATAGATGATTATTTGTAGTGCTGATTAAAATTAGATAATGTGTGGTTAAATATTATGTGTTATATTAGTAATGTTTGAAGTACTGCAATAGAGAAAAATCGGGTGACAAGATCCAAACCTATTAATTTTAAAATATCTAAGCCTATGCGAATCCAAGAATTTCAATTTTGAATCAAATAAGTTTCAAAATGTTTCATCTCAGATAATATATAATGAAAACATTTTGAATTGAATCTGAATATTTTACAATTCAATTAATATAATCAAATTAAATCTAAATCTAATATTAGGTTGAACAATATAATTTATTAATTGAATCCAATAAAAGGTAGAGGTCTTGACACCCTGTTTGAATAATGAATAGCTTATATTTTATACTATAAAATTCACATTCAAAGTTTTACTTTTAGATTTAAATAGCAATAAAATTTAATAGAATTTGATTCAAATCTTTTGTTTTTCTAAGATCTGAAATTTTGAATCAAATAGTAAGATTTAGATTTGGACTCAAAATTTTGAAATTCTACTTATTTATTCTACCCCATTAGGAGCTCGAAAGTAAATTGCAGTACTAACAAAAGTATGCCGCCTAGCCCGAGTTAATATTATCCCATTCACATTTATAGTCTCTTGAAAATATTCCTAATTTGTTTTGAAATATAAGAGTTTTTCCCAGATTAGATAAACCTATTTCCATGAGTAAAGCAACAATACAATCTTCCTTTTTAGTATGATCTAAAATATAATAACAAATTATTTATTAGAATTCCATCCAAGATCAACTATTTTTTGTACTGTTTTCAGAATGTTGAAAAGGCCTTCAAAGAGCTTCATGACAAAACCAAAAATTACTTTGATGATGTGGACTTGTGGGTCGGCGGGATATTGGAAACGGTCGAAGATGGTCCAGGGGAACTATTCACCGCCATCATTGAGGATCAGTTTACTAGAATAAGAGACGGAGACCGCTTCTGGTACAAGAACAGGGCCAACAAGTATGAGAGAACAGACATGTATACTATAGTCCCATAGAAAACAAAATTTTGTATTTAAACAACAATTTTAATATGTTACGCAAGTAATTCAGAGGTGAATATTAAATTATAAAATAATTAGAATGGGTTCACAAAGTGTGTATCTGACAATTAAATAGGTCTCACTCACCGGCTGACAATCATGAATCAAAAATATTCAACGACTCCCATACGCCCTTACATTTATTAATTCGGTATTTAGGTGAGCTTTTCAATGGCATGAAAATATTTAAAAACCACAAAACTTTTATAAAATTTCAATTGAGGGTATATATTTCATTGTAGTTTCAGGAATTGTGAAAAAAAAAATTGTAATGGTGCTATAACAAAAATTAACTTGTATGTAAAAAAATAATGTAAACCCATAGGCTTGCTAAACGTAAATAATAATTTCTGATATAGGATCAAACTATCATTATAAATTGAACAAAGTCAAATAAGAGTTTACCAGTATATTGATTTGATTGAGTGATTGTTTCTTAAGAGTGAAGAAATTAGTACAAGAGGCCAAACCATAGACACATATATATTCCAAAATTGTGATTTTTTTTTAATGGTAAGTTAAATCAGTTATAAGATGGCATTACTGACATACAAACTTATTGATTTGTCCTTATTCATTAGCTTGTTCACAGATAAGGAGATTGAACGCTTGGAGAGACTAACTATATATGACATCATCATGTCCGTCACAAAGATGGACCATGACGACATTCAGGAGAAACCATTTGCTGCGCCATTTTCAAGTAATGCTATTAAAAGAGTCGCTAGCTAGTTCTTTTAAAGTTAAAACGTATATATTTCAAGGAATGTGTTTATTGGCTAGAGGTTTGGGTGTCTCGGCTGGTGTGATAGGTAGGTAGCAAATAGCACTCAGAAGTGGTGGGGTATTCCATTCCCCAGGCAAACACTCGCCCTCCTAGATTATCATTTTAATAATTATCATCATCAATAGTTTCCAGCCCAAGCCCAGCTCAGTTAAGTAGTAAAATACTATCATCTTTCTCTTTCCTTCCACCACTTTTCTATTCTAATTAGCACACTTGCTGTTATCTGCTCCTCTCATCTCTTTCTTGGTCTTCCTTGCAGTACTTTTAATACATTCTTCATCTTTATCATCCTCCCCCTCCCAGTTATAGGTTCAACATGAGGTCCTGCATCAACCTGGACCTAATACAAACTAAAGCTGTACTCAAATGAGCTCTTATATGTATACTAATCACGGTCTTGATTGGAGAGGGACAGACAGAAATGAATATCCAATAATTAAGTGTTTTTTCATTTGTAATAAACTATCATTTTAACATAGTTAAATTTTTGCACAATCTCATATATATATATATATATATATATATATATATATATATATATATATATATACACAACTTAAATTTACATGGTCTAAAGCACCACTCTCGTGTTAGAGCAGACTACTGATGAGAGGGAGATAGGGGTTTGAATCCTGGGCGGGTGTAATGAGGGTGATTTTTTCCAAGATGGTTTTCCATTTTCCCACACGCAAATGCGGGTACATTTCCTATACATTCAACCTTACTTATCCCTAACTCATTAGTGTAATTAGTACATGTGTGTATAACCTGAACATGTAGTAAGAAGCATTACTAAAAAAAAATAAAAAATTAACAAATTCAATATCTGTCATGCTTTGTTTTTGTATTTTCTTGTTGCAGGCACTGAAGTCAACCATAACTGTGACAGAATACTAGTGAAAGCTTTGTGTACAAAAACTAATCGAACCACAAAAGAAAAGACGATCAGCCAGTGCTTTCATTTGGAGCAGCTTAATGCCACGCATGTGGAAAGTTGCACAGAAGCCGGGACATATGATTACTTTACTAATAGCGAGCTCTCCTTTATTCTGACATTTCTTGGAGTTGGCCTTGCAGTTCTTGGTAAAAAAAATTATACCCATCGGTCTTTAGCAGATGTTAGATTTAAGGCTGTTCGATAAAGTCAGGAATATCATATTCACTTTCAATAGACAAAAATATGGTAACTTGAGTTCTACAAGATAATAGCTCAGTAGGTAGCGTGTCTGCCTACTGAGCTAAGGGTCTCGGGTTTGATTTCCCGCATGGCCGAAAAATATATTATAGGTGAAATGTGGGTTTAACCTTTCACAATGATAAATTAATGGCCGGGAAATGGATGTTGTGCCTCTCTTAGTCTTAAGTTAGATTATAAGATATGAAGTTAAGACAGGCCTAGCAAGCCAGTGATGGAACATATATGGCCTGAATAAAATGTGACCCAGGCCATAGGCTGGAGAACATAATGGATGTAAAGTAAAGTTCTACAAAATAGCATGCTAAATGTATACAACAGTGGTCACCAAATGTTGGACCGCAGATACATTTTTAAGGACCTTGACGAGATAGCGATAAACAGAAGAAATGACGCTATTTCTGTGGTGGGCGAGTAGTAGACATGGAATGCCAGCAATAATAAATAAAAGGAAAGAAAATTACATATATTACGTAGTATAGCCCTATAGGTCTTGAACTTGAGTCAGTGTTAAAGTTTTGCAGGACCGCGGAAGTATTTTGAGTTTTTAAAACAGAACCCCATCAAAAATAATTGGGGATCCCTGGTATACAATATTAATTTGTTGAAAAACTGTTTGTATTTCATATTCAAATGTAGGCACCATTTACATGTATTTCAAAAGTGTTAATTATCATTCTTACTTTTAATTTTTATCTTTGATGTATATAAGCTTTTAGTGTGTAAATAGTTCTAAAATTGGACGATGTTATAATTTCTATCTTGAGATTATAATAGCAAAACTATCAAACTATTGTCATATTTCTTTTATTCTAAGATGCCATTGATTGTAAGATGCGCCTTAATTTTTCAATACCACCAATAACAACAAAACCTTGATTCTAAGAAAATAAATAAAAATTAAACACTAAAATACCCTATATTTTTACTATAGAATTCAATTTATTAACAACAATAGGAGCTTATTTGGGGGAAAGGGGGGGGGCACCTCTATGTCATGTTACAAATACATCGCATCCATTATATCACATTTAGGTACAAATACATTGCAGGTCCATCACATCACGTTTCCCCACCTCTCTACACAAAGCTAACCCTACGCTGACATACAACCAATAGGAATTAAGGGTCAACCAACCCCCTTTGGGAGGGGGAGAGTTTTTAGCTTGCCAGAAATATAATGTCCTTAAAAAAAACTTGGGAGACTTAAATTGGTAAATTTAAATTGCTGTGGTGTTATGAAAAGCAAAGATGAAATAATAAAATAAGAATATAATCTACTAATTTAAAACCTACCTTTTTATCTAGACAATTTTTTTTCCAGAGAAGTAAAAAACAAAATAATGGCATATTTATTTTAGGAGTGATGTAGATACAGTTACCAAGGTATCTTGGCTATGGTGAAGTTTATTTAAGTTTTGAACCTCCAACACCAATACATAACTCCTAGCAACTCTTTAAGATTTGATAAAAACTTAATTAGAAATTATTTTCATATGACATTGTGAAAAACAAAGACGTACATTGGTTTTATATGTAACAACAATCACAAATTCAGGTGCTAATAGCCTCATATATACTTATCAAAACAATTTAGAATGAGAGTGTTAAAACTAGTAAAATAAAAGGTAGGCCTACATCCTTTCTAAGATAAACTATTATGGTTTGTAACTCCATCTTCAAATGTCGATTATAAATAAACTACCCTTGAATAAGTATTTTTCATAAAAACTATCAATTTTTACTGAGACAAACAATATACCTGTTAACGTAATAAAAAACAAATTGTTTCTTGTGAAAATTTTGTTGCCGAAAGTGACCGAAACTCAATATAATAATGGTTTTGAAATCATACTATGATCTGGCGAATAGATACATAAGAGGAGACATGCTAACTTTTGCCCTGTTTCGAACAGATGAGTACTTTTTAAATTTAACTACCTACTTAACTTCAAGATGAGAGTCGGGTACATTATCCTTGTAATCAACTTTGCCAACAAGGGTAGTTAGCCACATTATCCTTTCAAACAGACCTACCTTCATAGTGAGAGTTAGTGGGGAGAGTCAGGCACACTATCCTTGCAACTAGCCTTATCTACAAAGTGAGAGTCAAAGTTGAGAGTTAGACAGACTATCCTAGCAAAGGGCGATGTAATGGTCTTCGGGCCATCAAGAGCGTTGGTTAAAAAACTGTGATTCTAAGACCCGTCCTTTTTAGATATGTTTGATGGGGGATGGGAAAGTGTGTCTTAAAATCTAAGAAAGAGAGTACGTTAAAAGGTGGGAAAGAAGGGCGTTAAAGAAATTACAAAATTTTTGTAGTTAAAATTTATTACATTTTGCTGTATTATTGGAGTTAATTTATACTTATTGATATCTATTAAAAGTGAAAGTTAGATATATCATGACCTAATTTGTGAATACATGAAAGTAGATTCAGCAACATTTGAAGCTATTAGAATGAAATTCCTATGAAAATTGGATTCTATGTAGCAAGTTTATATTGAATCTTTTGAAAATGATAAATCACTTCGCGAATAATTTAAATCGACTATATTTTTAAGTGGATTTTAAGAAGTTACATTTTGAACAAATTTATTTTTTTGATTCCCTTTAATAAAATACAATTATTTAACTAAATTGTATGTGTTTAATGTGTGTAGTGTTTGTTGGAGCATTATTCTTGATGATTCATGTGAAACATGTACAACAGAAAGAGAAGATGCTCATGATAGCCAGTAGAGTGAGAGATTCATTTCATAAGGAGAAACATCGTATTCCTTACTCAGGTATTGCAATGTTATAAACAACCTAGTTTGATAATAATCCTTTGGGTTTGAATTCATCATAATATTATTATAAAATATATTCTATTCCAATGGTATTCTGAGTCATAATACCATACTATAAATATCTAATGAAATTAAATATCACTTTATATCAAATTAATACACCAAAATCCATTAGAAGCAAAAACCTACTGAGATTTAAAAAAAAATTCTGTCACTTAAGAGGAGTTCGTTATTTGGAAAAATATATTTTTTTAAATCAAACTTCTTGAACAAAGTATAATCTATTTGAACCGATACACTTAGAATATTAACTACAACAATCTATGTGCAGTGTTGTATGCAGGATATGACCAATGAATAAATATTGCACAAAGATTACTGTACAGATTGCATAGTACATAAAACAATAAGCAAATGAAATGAATTTTGAAGAGTCTAGGTCATCTGCACAAGCACAGACAACTGCTGGAAAATCTCCACGCAGATGGCTTACAAGGGGTGGGAGGTATGATCTCGAAGTACCTTAAATAATTCTATGTAGGCTATTTTAGAAACGTTCACCATAGGGGGAAGGCGGGACTGCTCACACTTTACACGAGACAATGGCATTCCTGACATTCCTACAGTAAAATACTGTACATGGACTAGTGTTTTCAATCTTGTCTGCTGTTTAGTAATAGTTATGCATCTTTAGACGTGTTTGTGTCAGGTAGTGAAAAATCCCACTATGGGGATGTTGTTTCACCGTAAGAGCCCATGCTATTTTGCCGGGGAAATTTAAACTGCCCATTTTAAGAAGAATTTGCAAATCAGAGATGTTCGTTAAGGGAGATTTCACTAATGTGATTTACAAAATGTTATATGGCACATAAAAATTTAAACAACTGCATACAAATAAAATAAATTACATTAGATGCTCAATTATCTACACAAGAGATTAGGAATAATCCAAAAGTATCCAATTTACTTGGCTCTATATGGCAAAAACCCCTAACGTAAGTTGATTTGAATTATGTAAAAGTTACAAAAAAGAAATAGTTTACTAATAACAAAACAAATATATGTAGTAAGCTTAAATAATATTGATCTTGTTATGTTATAAAAGTATATACAAATCAATCAAATTCCCCACCAGTAATGTAAAGCTGTACAACTACAGCAGTGAAGAGGTGATCGTGTGGATTGTGGAGTAATGTTTCCCAAACTTTCATTAGTAGTGTACCCCTTTTAGGGTCATTGCCTAACCAAAGTACCCCTTCCAGCTCTTTATAAAAATAAAAATAAATTGCAAAATATAAATGGCTGTTTCAAATTTGAATTAAGATGCTTTAGTGGTAATCTAAACAAAGCCTTGATGTCAAAATCTGTATTAATTTATTTATAATTGCTATTATAAAACATATCTTATTAATAAAATTTAGTGGTCCATCCCCGTACCTTTTGAAATTCTTCATGTGCCCCTGGGAATATACCCACCGACATTTGAGAAACAATGAACTAGAGCCAACATTTGTTAGATTTAATCGCATGACTTGTAAAACACTTTTGAGAACAATGTTTAACAGTAATTTAGATTATTAAAATTGTATTAACAGTAATTGGATTAAAAAAACACACAGATTATTGAATCAGTGTGTTTTGAATGTTGCAGTGCGAGAATGGGTAAACCGCAAAGCACCTTATAGGGACATTGTGATAGTGATGAACCCTGAGAAAAGACAGGTCCAGGTTCGTGACCAAAGAGGTCATCTACTGAGAGCCATGGACCTCTCCAACAGCAACATTGTGGAGATGTACATCATCACAGATGGGGTACACCTCATGCTAAAAGTCAGCAATGACTATGACTTGGTACGTGACCCTATCTCTTTAGAGTGGTGAAGAAGGTGTTATGGGTTCAAAACATGAGAATGTGCAATATCTACAACCAATAAGTTAAAAAAAAAAAGTTTTGTTTATAACCACAAACTGATTTTAAAAACTGGTGATTAGACCTCTGCATCAGTGCATGTACTTTATTCAATTTTAATTTACTTGTCCCCTCATTTTTGTATTTTTATAGTTTTTTTTCTCATTCTGGCCTGCTTCCTAAGCCCAGTTCCCCCTCCTGAAATAGTACATGTTCGGGTTGTATGCATACATTAATTACACTAATAGAATATGGATGAGGAAGATAGAACTTTAGAGATAATGTACCCGGATTTGGGTGGAGGGAGAGTGGGGAACCACCCTCAGTAGACCTGACTGGGATTCAAACCCTAATCTTCCAGTCTTCAGCTGGTAAGTCTAAAACTTGATTCACACGTGCACCAAAAATAGAAAGCAGAATCTGTCTGAGTAGCGCAGCAATTGACACACTTTATGTGTTGTCACATGCAAATGCACATGCACACTGATTCTAGATGATTGGTTTTGAGATTTGATTGGTTCTCCCATGCCGAAGATCTCAGGAAATTTGGTGATTGGCTTAGAGCTCGTCATTAAGAATTAATAGCCAGAGCTATTATTTATGCTTATTAGTAGGGAACTACTCCACTAGATATCATATTCTGAATATCATAATTCATATTCTGATATCATAATTCTTAATATATGTGCGATCCCGTACAATTTAATAATTGTGCAAATGGCAGCATAACAGCCAACTACCGAGTCGCAGATGGCTGCGTTATCCGATGGCTCGTGATATTAATATAATCACATACTTGTAGCTGACGATTTACGCCAGTCCGTCATAGACTCTGCCTTAAAATATGAGTGAAGAATGACCCAGGGCACGAGACGAATCCTGGATAGCTCAGTGGTTAGAGCATTGGCGTACTAAGCCAGAGGTCCTTGGTTCGATTCCCGTATCCAGGTGTCATTTTTCAATTTTCAGAATTAGAGCTCATCGCCTAACTATGTTTCTGTTCTGCGCTAGTTTTTCAGTGAATGTGTGAATCTACAGTAACAAGAGAGTGGCTCCTTAGACCATTCGGCCAATGAAGAGGGTTTTTGTGCATATTAAATTATATTATTGAAAACATATAAATAAGAAATGATCTTGGTAAATTTTCCCTGACAGGTTTTGAAGTTTAACTCTGAGTACCTGCGAGATAACTTTCTGAAAGGTTTTGAAGAGTTTATTACTCATATGGGAGTTGCAAGGAACCGCATAAGCGTGGCTTTGGCGCCAGCGCTAAAACAAGCCATTACAAGGGAGGACAGACAAAAGAAACTTGAGATGTTCTTCAGAGTCGTGTTCTCACAGGTAGGTCATTAGACTGATTATGGATCAATACACTTTGCAGCTTGTACTACAGTAAAACCTTGTTAACGGATTAAGCAGGAAAATACAGAGATACATTATTTATACGAATTTTAAATTGCAGTTGAATGAGTTTAATCCAATTTTCATTTATTTAACTGATGTATAACAAGTAATATGTGTTGTAGTTATTTTTAGTTAGAGGAATACACATTGTGTTGACTACAACATGTAAATATTAACCATTTATTATCAGATATAATTATTGTTTCTTACATTCTCTTTTAATTTTGAGCTTGTTAACCAATAAAATATATTTCATTTGACCTATTTTTTTTATTATTATTTTTCTCTGAGAAGTGTGTTAAGATTATCTGGAATTTCTTACTAATGTGGTTCGATCGAACGTGGTTTTACTGTACACTCCAATTTCAATTAAAAGGGCCTTAAAGAAAATACAAAATTATTATTTTTAGCTAAAATTTACTAGTGTTATTTGTAGGGGTGTGCGAGTACATTTTTCACTTTGAGTTGAGTTGGATTACAGTTTGAATTAAAGAATTAGAGTGGGTTTTTTTTTTCAAGTTTGGGTAGTAGGCCTACATTTGTACAAGAAATATTTCAAGTAGAATTTCTGTTAACAGATTTATGTATAAGCCATTAAGTAAGTACAAACATATATTTTTAGAACTAAATTTTTTTGCGAAAGAGTTTGTATCACACAAATTTAAATTTTTAAATAAATGCAATATAATGGTACATTTTTTAAAAATTAGACAAGAAATAATGAGGGACTTTATTTGCTATGAAATTATATCTTAAAATTTAATAGAATTAATAATAGTATGAATTTTCGGGACAAAGAATGAAGATTTTGAGTGTTCACATTTTTTGAGTTTTGTAAAAAAATCTTTGAGTATAGTTCAAGCAGCTATTAAAGCTCGACTAGAACTTGAATTTTTGAGTACTCACACACCCTGAAATTATTTGATTGTTATTAATGTCTATCAAAACTGAGAGCTGCAGATCAGATGACCTGACATGAATATGTGAACGTAGAATGTAGATTCCTATGGAAATTGGACTATAGTTTATGATCCCTTAGTAACGTTTGTTGAGTTGAAGAAAACAGAACTATCTATGTATTTAAACAACAATCATTATTATGTTAATAATTTTGGTTTTATATGCTATGTCAAAAATGGTTAACAACTCTAAGAGCTCCAGTAAATGTGATTTTCTAATTTTATTATTTTTAAAACTTAATTAGCTTTTGCTCGAAGAGAGAATGGAAAATACCTTTATGGGAAAATCACCCTTAGAGTGGCAAGCCCATAAAGTTTGTCGGTGGTGTGTTGTGAAGTGTTACCGGGGTAAGCAGCATTAGTTTAAAATGTACCTGTGAATTATCCCTCCCTCCCTCCC
>CABFWO010000685.1:0-23153 GCA_902155825.1 Timema genevievae | reverse complement strand
CCCCACACCTTTTTCCCTTCAGTAGATACATTCATTTGGTCAGATATTGAGGAATACATTCCCGTGTGAGGCATGCAGAGCAGAGCAGAGCAGATGTATGATTGGTCAAATAGGGCCCAAGTGGGTGAGAACATATCACAGGTAGTTTTAACAAGGCTTGCTTCCCTTGCAGCACTCCACCATACGCCACTGAAGATGATGTTCTCCTAATCATGTCAAAATAAAGAGCTATATAATACACATATGTATGTAATTAAATATGTGCATTTTCCATAACTAATGAGTTTATTCGAAGAGACTTATGATTCAATTTATTAAGGGTCGGTGTTCTGTGATGTTTACACTAACATTATGACAGGCAAACTATTGTGAACCTTTGTTAATTTTGTTGTTCCTTATCAGAAATTAGTATATTTTGTCATGGAAGTGTGATATGACTGTTAAAAGCGCTCAATAACATGTAACACTTACAGTACACATTCTATTCAAGTGAATAAGTTTGAGCAACTCAGCAGTAATAAGTTTGGAAACATAGAACAATATTCAAATATAAACAAAAATGTATACTGAAAAGGGGGGCTAGAATAAGATACCCCCTATAAGAGTTTATCCTCCTCTCTATCTCTATCTTAGATTTGTGATGATTACAACCACCAGATTTAAATGCGTAGCTTGCGACTGAATAAAAGAGAGAGAAAACATAATTTCTGAGAAATAAATTGTTAGCTCTTATGTGACGTTTAAATCAAGACCCTTAGCTTGGAAGGCAGATTTTCAACTAACTTAGTTGGAATAACTTATCGACGTTTATTTAGCATGTGAAAATATTTTTTTTCAGGTAATATACAAAATAATTAGGAATGTAGTAAAAATTGAGGTTCAACTGAATGTATAAATAATTACAATTTCCAAGTGAAAGTAGCGTCTGACATTGGTTTGGGCATGTTGAGTGTGGATCAAGTGATGAAGCAAATATATGAAGGTAGAGTGTGTGAATCAAAAGGATGAGGTAGGCCTGGTAAGACGAGGTTAAATGTTGTAGATGAATGTGTGAAAAAGAGAAACATTAAGAGTTTTATGAATAAAAAAGCATGTATGACTCACTGTGTGGATGATTTTGAAGCGAAGCAAATATGCAAGGATAGGGAAGTGTGGAGAAAGTTAGTGAGGAGGGATTAAGTAGGGAGTTGTCTTTTCAGCTATATCCACAGTTTTTTGTCCGCCCCATAAGGAAACGGCGTGATTAGGTATGTATGTATGTCCAAGTTTAATTCCAGTTCAAAATAAATTTGTCTTAATTTATTTACACTCTATTTTCAGAGTCCCATTTAACAACCTCTCTTTCGTTGACAAAACCTATCAACTTAATTTATTACTAATTTCAGGCATTTAAAATCTCTCATTCAGAAGATGAGATTTTAAAACTAGACTCCCATGCAGCGAGGGAAGTTATCTACACAGAGCTGACCAAGTCCGAGTTTGCTGAGGCACTCAGCATGAGACCAGAATCAGGGTTTGTGCAAAAGGTGAAAAAAAATATGACAACATGCACCAGCAGGAATGTGAACAAAGGCCTTAGTCTCGTTTAGTCTGGTTTACTGGTAGCGATGACGTGAAAGTCTGGGTTTAAATCCTAGTCGAATATACTAGGATGGTTAGGGGGTAGAGTTCCTGTTTAAAAAAAAAAGTTAATATGCTATTAAATTCAACTCAAAACTAAAGAACATAGAAAAGTAAGTAATTTTCTGCCACTTTAGCTATGTCCAGAATACTATGCTACTGTAAAATAGGATCAAAAACTTCCATATATATGTTGCTAAAAATGCTACACATCTCCAATTCCTGATTGTAGTTTGTTTCCTGGAACTCTATGCATAGTAAACTGTCAATGGTATTCTTCAACAGCAGCAGTGGTACTGCCATTGCAGAGGCTGTAAACATAGAGTATATCTGTATATTTAATATAAGTGAAGATGTGTAGAATTTTAAACAACATCTCTACAATATCATCAGTCAAAACAGCCAAGTGACGCTTCACACAAATGCACACGCTTCATTACATGTGCATTACAAAAGAATGGAAAGACAATATTGTACACCATATTCAAAATATTATACGCTCAAATAGCTCTATCTCGGAAATCGTTCGAATAGGACACGTGTTTATTCACACTTTTTTTCCTTAGAATGACCGATACTATCTATACTATATATTTATTATATTTCAATCAAGTTTGAAAATTCTTAATTACTTCTGATAAATTATTTAACATCTCCTTAATTTAAGAATAATTTTTACTTTCAGATGTTTTCATTGGTTGACAAGGACAAAAATGGTTTTATATCGTTTCGTGAGTTTGTGGACATGTTGGTTATTTTTGCCAAAGGTAATATTTATTTTTGTTTGTATTTTAATAACATGATTAATTTAATTTTACTCAGTTTGAAAGTAATTTAAATGACTTTTAACAGACAAAATTTAGTTCATATGTATTTAAACAAAGATTAACAAAAGCATAGGCTAGACTATCTCTAGCAAGAAATAACTTTATTTTCGATTTTCTTCGGTTTTTATGCACTAAATAAAAGCAATGTGAATGATATCAAGGTCAAAAGTTGTGGTTTGTGAAAAGCTGATGGACAAACTCAATAAAGTAGGGGAAATATTCAAATACCTAATGTCCTTACTGTACCTACTGTATTAATCATAGTTCTATTGATGAAATGAATAATCAATCCGCCACTGTACTCTAAAAAAAATTAAATAAAAATATTTGTGTTGGGCCTATAAAGTGTAAAGGCGGTTGGTTAGTGATAACATTATGTGGGTCTTTATAAGAAAAAGGGTTTAAAATACTTTTTAAAAAAAGTGTTTAGTGTAATGAATCGTATACAATTGTTTAGGATCTGCTGATGATAAGGCCAAGCTGATGTTTGACATGTATGACATCAACAAAACAGGTATACTCACTAAAGAAGACTTCAAAAACATGATCAAGTAAGTCATACACAAAGTATTCACACATTATGAGTGCTTTGCATTTTATTATTGGATCCCCATAAAAAATATGGTTTGGGCTTGAATAAACTATAAATGTTATCATGAAAATGGAATAAAGATTTATTTATTTTAAATTCAAAAAAAGGTTGGTAAAATGACAGAAACTAAAAGTTTGATTTTAATAAATTTTCTGGGTGTGCTTACAACAATCTAAAATTGTCATTCGTTGAAGAAAACAATTGAGTTGGTAAAGGCGCCACTTAAATTTAATACCTTATCAAAGTGGTATTTAACATTTTACTTTAGATCAATACCGTTTTTGTAAAAATAAAGTTGAATGTGTTATATTTTAGTTTCGTATATTATTTTAAATATTCAATTTTCAATTTTTCTTTTACATGATCTTAGTAAAGAATCATTTTGTCTTTACTTTTCAGAATAAATGCAAAAATGTAATGATCATACATTTTAAAGAAAAAAATAATATTCAGATCAAAGCTTTTAAAAATTTGGAAGCTTCAATCGCAGGATAAAAACATGATAAACCCTGTCCTTCCAATTAGTGTATTTATTTATTGCCTTCCCAGGTCATTAATGGAGACGGTAAATGCCGATATAGAGCAACAGGACTTGGATAAGGTCATAAACGACATGATGAGACAAGCTGGACTCGCCAATAAAGTAACACTTCACTTTATCTTATGTGAAAATGGGGGCATTACATTTTTTGGGGCATAAGGGTAGTCAAAATCCGGGATTGAGTGTATATTAAATAGATAGATAGAGAGAGAACAGCAACCTACCATAGTTGAGTAAAACAAGTGAGTTACTTTAATAAAACAATTTCTATTATTATCCTAGGATGCAATGGGAGTCGATGACTTTCAACGTCTTCTGCTGGACTACAAAGACAAACTGAGCTATACACAGTTGAGCTTCTCCGGAGTGCCAGGACAACAGTCCATGCAAAAAACCAGCAAGAGGCACTCGTTTCAGGAAATCACACGCCAGACTGTTTACAAACTCTATGGGTACTGAGACTACTGTAGGCAGTGTAGAGAGTTAGGTGTGCAGAAGTGCACACACAAACACACACACATGATATTTAAGTTCCTATCCTTTCTCTTGGAGAATACTGGTGACTTTTTCTTCAAACCAATCTCATCTCAACCCGTTTCAATGAGTCGGATAATTTGAGTTTCAAAAGTTCAGTCCAACGACCTCAATAACACTGGTCTATCAGTAATAGAAAAATATGGGCCTTTAGCTAAGGCATGTCAAACTCGTTTAATAGTAAGGCCACATTGATCATTAAAAAAAAAATCAGTATTGTTATTCCCATCTTAGTATATTTTGTATATAACACAAAAGGTTCAATCCTATATTTTTTTAACACATTTTAAACCTTTTATTTGCAAACAATGGTGCTAATAGCTTTGAATCTTACGCCAATGTCATTTTTATAATTTGTTGACAAACATGTCCTTGTAATCCAAGATCTCTCGAGAGTTTGTTCCTTTTCATGTTAGAAAGCTATTAACATATGTAATTACTACCAAATATCCACATTTTGGGTGCGCAAATTCAACAATTTTTGGAAAATGATCTATGTAAAAAAAAAAGTACAAATTTGGCACACCAAACTACCATGCCAGAATTACCAAGTTATGACAAATTCACAAATATTACATTCTAAAATATTGTATTTACTCAACGTTTATAAAAATAAGAATAGTGTTGCATTGGATTATGGTTCATCCTAAGATCTGCAGGGTGCACCAAATCATAAATAGGGTCACATACGGCCTGCGAGTTTGACACGCCTGGTGTAGCTCTTTACACATACACTTAGGCTGCTGAAAATTAAAACCATAATTAAAAGAATCTTAGCGTTACAATAAATATTTTGTACGGTAAAACAGCGTCAATATTGGGATGAATTTAAACAAAAATAAAACCATTTTAAATCCACAATAGACAGCTAAAGAAATTAACAAAGTACTTAAGCATGTTTAAGTTGGACTTTTAAAAGTTATGGGTTATATATAAAAAAAAATTATTTCTACCCACTTTTTTGACATTCTTTCACTTCTGAATTAAGTTGGTCAACAACTTGTTTACACAAAAAACTTGATTTGTTTGACAATTTTTTAATACTTGATACTTATTTCCTGCTTTTACTTAAATTTCATGTAAATGCGTGAATATTATTTATTTTTTATCCCTAATTATATTTAATCCCTGTGTCTTAGTACCTGTTAGGGTTACATACCTGTCTACTACAGTAGCCCCATGGCTTCTTTGGTGCTGACTGACAGTTCACAGCTGACTTCTGACAGTCAAAATTTAGGTATATACCTAAATTTTGACTGTCAGAAGGGACAACTGCTAAAGACATGTTTTTTGCAGATCATATGGTTCAGCGTAGGGATACATAATTTGGTCTGGTAGTATTTCAAAGTCGTCAGAAGTCAGCTGTGAGCTGTCAGTCAGCACCACAGAGGCTAAAACTGAGGTATAGCTAGGTTAATGTGTTATCATGAGAAAGGTTGAATTCAGAGAAAGTGTAGCCTCATTTATGTGGAAGAAGGGCGAAAAAAACATTTAGGAAAACCATCCACAGTATATCCGATCGAGATTCAAAGCACAATTTCCCTGTCATCGACGTTACGACAGTAATGCCTTATATCATTCAGCCACTGAAGCCGGTTATCTCTGATACAAACTGTTTCTAACAAAATAATAAACAATATCCCATACCTGTATAAATGTTTTCAATTTGTAGAAATGACAATATGTGGGAAATTAATCCAAAGTGGCGTGTTGCAGAGACCCCAATGAGGCAGCTCCCAGTCACCAAACTCTAAAGAACGAGATAAGTATTGACGAAGATCAAGCAGTGGCTCTTGAAAACAGTAAGCTGCAGCCTGTCAACACTACACCATGGTTGGCAGCTAGGAGAATTATCGAGAACTACTCTAGGGAAATCTTCTGGGTCACCCTATATACACTTGTCCTGCTCGCTATATTTGCAGAGAGGGCCTATTGTAAGTTGAGTAGTTTGAATAAACACAGGAGCTCGAATAATTATCTTTTATTAATTGGCATAATATATCCCAAACATTTTGTCTTTGTGTTTATGATTTCAGTGTTACACATTCAATTTATGGACACATAAGATGGGTAATTAAGAGGAAATGCACTAGCATTTGTCTGAAGATATCAAAATCCATGTTCTAGAAAAAATATCCATAGTACCATCCAAAAGTAATTCTAACCATTTGAACACTTTCCTTATGTATGAGATTTAAACAACGCGTGTGTTTTATTTTAAATGCCCTCCACACCTTTTTTATATCTTTCTTTTATTCCTGAGATAAAGTGTTAATCCTATCTGGTCCTAGTAACATCTAATGCAAAAATGGAATAACTAAATAATATGATGCCTTAATAAAGGGTAGTATTTAACAAATTTGAATAGAATCAATAAAAATTAATAATTTGTTTCAAAGGCTTTTGTAAAATTTGTATATCACTATCTTATATTTCAAAATATATTAGTCTAGCCTGACCCAGTTATTTTGTTGCGCCCCCAAAAAAAGGTATGCTAACTTTGTCCATTTGTAAACCCTTATTTAAAATTGATAATTTTAATTTCACTTCAAGATTATTCTGTGGAGCGAGAGCATTCAGGCTTGAGACGTATCGCTGGTTATGGCGTGACAGTGACCAGGGGTGCAGCGTCAGCCATGATGTTCACCTATTCGTCGCTACTTGTCACTATGTGCCGCAACACTATCACCATCATGAGAGATACGTTTTTACATGTGTACATCCCCTTTGATGGAGCTGTGTCCTTCCACAAGTACATTGCTATATGGTCATTAGTTTTCACAGGTAACCACTGTCATATTTACGCTGATAGTACAAAAAATAAGCCACTCTTAAAGTCTGGCAAACACAATGCTTTCTCAATAAATTATGCCTGGGCTTGCAATTTGTATAGTTTTTTCTATCCCCGTGTCTTACAACTCATTCGAGTTACACGCATAAATACTAATTAGGCTAATGTGTTAAAGAGGAGTAAAGTTGAGTTTAGAGGAACTGTACCTGCATTTGTGTAAAACCATTTAGGAAAATCTGACCTCAGTACACCTGGTCGAGATTCAAACTCTGATCTCCTTACCATTATCTATTGGGAGTGTGACACCTTGTACCACTCGACTTTCGAAGAAGGACATTTTATATAGTTTACCTCTGCCTAAAATATTTCTTACTGTCCTTGAAAATGTATTTTTGTAAAAATGGGTTTACAAACTTGCTTTCAATAGAAACTTAATATCAAATTTATTAGAACTTAGGAAATTTTTTTTTTTTAATTGAACCTTAAAGTTAAGCTAGAAATTTTCAAACTTTCTTTTTAAAATATTAATTATCATTAGATTGAATTCAACAACAAATGATGTAAAGCACTGTGTTAAAACAAATATAATTTAAATTGTCGTTTTTAAGATACTACTATCATATTTTTTTTTTTAAAGTTGCTTTAAGTCCAGTCAAATTGATATAAGCTAAAAAAAAAAAAGTATATCAAGACATTTTCTTAAAAATTCGTCATCACTTTTCATAAATCTTCCAACAGGTTTTCTCCAATTCTCCATGCTTCTGACTATATTGAGCCAAATCTTTTACATCTTTATAACTGTTCCTCTGCTATCTGATTCATGCACATTCTTGGTCTTCATCTTACTTTTTTTTTCCCCCAATACATACTTTTATAATCAACTTCATTAAACTCTTATGTCCGAGAATTTGGCCGACATTATTAACACTTCATTTTCGTAAGCATTTCTCACTAAAGTTAGCCCTAAGATAAATTAAGGTGTTACTAATTTGCAACTACTACTAATCAGCATAATGAAATCCAAAGTTATTTGAAAGTGAATTAAAGTAACAAAAATTGTTTTGTTAACTAGTGGCTCCTGTGTTTCAGTCATACATGTTATTGGGCATGGTTTCAACTTCTACAGCATCTCCACCCAAACATCAGATGACCTAAGCTGTCTATTCAGAAACTTTCATCATGCGTAAGTACAAGAATGAACTAATTACATCTAGTTTTGGTGGTCGAATGGTCTAAGATGATACTCTTGCAATAGACAGGACTACCGATAACAAGGAGATCAGGGTTTGAATCCCAGTCGGGTTTAGGGAGGGTGGTAATTCCTAAATAGTTTTCCCTTCTCCCTCCACACAAATATGGGTACACTTCCTCTGTATTAAATGTTCCTCATCTTTAATACTTTAGCATATTTAGTGCATATTCATACATCCTAGAATGTAGTAAAATGTGGTGCTAAAAAAACTATTTATAAAATAAAAGCATTTTGCCGTGATAAATCTGATATTAAAAAATGTTGTGACTCGCTTCTGTGGCCGCATAGTCTAACGCCCTAATCTCGCAGTAGACTAAAATGCCAATGACAGGGATATCGAGTTTCGAATCTCAGTCGGGTTTACTGAGGATGGTTTTTTAAAAATGATTTTCCATTCTACCTCCACACAAATTTGGGTACACTTCCTACAAATGTATCCCTCCTAATTCCTAAAACTACTAGCGAAATTAGTATATAAACGTATAACACAGAGAGTAAGATGCAATGCTTAGAAAAAAAAAAGTTGTGTTTGCTTTAAATAGTTTTAACATTATATAGAACAATACTTAAACTTATGTTAAATATTAAGTGTTATATTAATATATCTAAAGCGAATTTTAAATATTTCATTAGATGATGTTAGCTATGGTAGGATTAAACTTTTAGAAAATACAAACTTTTTTTTCCAGTCAGCATTGATATTATTAATGTTGTTTTAAAGTTATTGATAATGTGTATCAAAAGTGACAGCTGCAGATCACATGAATTGACGTATGAATACATGAAAGAAGCTATAGTCACTTTTCCTTCTATAAAATGATTCTTATGAAAATTAGGACTGTATGAATCAAGACAATTGTGTATTAAATTAATAATACTTCAGCAATTTTTAAACAATCAATCAAATAAGGCAGTTTTTAATCGTTATTTTTTAATCATTTTGTAGAAAATGTATTTTAAAATAAGACAATCTTGTCAGCAAAATATCAAAAGTTTGTTAAGACAAGTGCACAGTAATTTTCCCAAGAAACGACGTAATAAAATTAATGGTGCAGTAAGGCAGTCTCAAGCACTCTACTGCTGTACTAATACTCCACTCACACTTCTGACCCACTCGGCTTTGTTCTTGAAAATCAGTCTACATTATGCTAAAGAAGAGAGAGGGATAGTTTTGTGATTTGATTTTTTTTAAGTAAATAATTATCGTTTTGTTTATGTTCTCAGTGATGTTCCTATCGTACATAACATACATATGAAACTATCACACAATGTTTGGTGTCACCTAGTAAGAGAATATAAATATTTAAATTAGTGACACTCGTAATAATGATTTATGGAGAAAAAAACTTTCCTGGCAATACTCATTTTATTTTGACTTAAGTTTATTTTTTTCGTCCTTTCTGGACCCAATAAAGAGATAAGTAACTATTAATATTAATTAACTGTACATTATTGAAAGTGAGCATAGGTATTAATTGGTAGCTTTAACTGTTATAGATACCAATCAATACTTATGCTCACTTTTAATAACAACTATATTTTATGAAACATCACAATATATCATCAACTTTCTAATTAATTTTTTTTGAAGCACGCATGAGATTCCTAAATTCCACTACTGGTGCTGGCAGACCATCACCGGTGTGACCGGCATCCTACTCACCTTACTCACGGCGCTCATCTTTGTATTCTCTCTTCCTGTGGCTCGCAAAAGACTCTACAACGCCTTCTGGATCACCCACTCCCTCTATCCACTCTTCTACATTTTGATGGTCCTACATGGAACTGGCAGACTCATTCAGGTGAGTAGAAAATTAATTGCGTGACTGATGGTTCACCTGAAACACAAGATCACATACATTCAATACACGTGGCTGAAGAAATAAGTTATTAATAGAGAAAGCTAAACCTTGTACAGTTGTTTGTATATGAAAGCCGCAGCATATTTGTAAATTTTTTATTTGAAAAAAGACACATTTCCCCTCTTTATCATCCCGAACAGTAGCAGTCTAACCTTGACTGATTACACTATGACCCTATCTTATAAGCTACACCATAGTGGAAACAAGAAAGGTAGGGTTGCTACCTTTGATGGTAAATGGAGGGGACTAACTATAATGCCTTAAGCAGCTGGTTTGTTAAACAAATAATCCAGTGTAACCAAATAATGGCTATTTTTTATATGTATACTCGTGTAAGTGTTAGGCATTGTAAGGTGTAACTCTCCCAATAGACCGGATTGCGGGTGATGGGGAGGTCGACATTCGACTGTGTGAATTGAAAGTTGTTTATCACAGTGGTTTCCCCCCCCCCCTTTCCTCATCTTAATACAGGTGTATTTCCTCTTATTAATTATTTTTGTGTAGAACTATTTTTTCTCTCCATATGTATAGATAATAATATTTAGCACCGCGTCTTACTACCCGTTCGGGTTATACGCTTAAGTACTAATTACTCTAATGGATTAGGAATTGGGAGGGTTGAATTTAGAGGAAGTGAACCCGCATTTGCGTGGAGGGAGAGTGGAAAACCATTTAGGAAAAACCACCCCCAGTTCACTCAACCGAGATTCGAACCTCTATCTCCCCGTCCTCGGCGGTCGAGCTCAACACGACTGGCGCGTTAGTCAACTACGCCACCGAGGCGGGTCATATGTATAGATATATGTATTACATATGAGTGCTATAATCCCGCCGATCGATTGTGAGAAGGTTTAGAAACATAATTTGGTAGTTGTTAGCAGGGCTACTTAGTTGATACACGAAGCCTTCGACTCCGACTCCTCTATTTTTCTACTGTCCAACTTTGATTCCTTCAAAAATTGCTAATGTATGTTAGTTAGTAATCAAAAATTTACTGCAATGAAATTTTCCAATTCAAATTGCTTCATGGGAAGCTTATAGTAGATTGTGACCTGCCTCGGTGGCGTAGTTGGCTAATGCACTAGTTTCGTGTTGAGCTAGACTGCCGAGGACAGGGAGAACGAGGTTTGAATCTTGGTCGGGTGAACTGGAGGGTGGTGTTTCATAAATGGTTTTCCAATTTCCCTCCACACAAATGTGGGTTCACTTCCTCTAAATTCTACCTTCCCAATTCCTAATTCATTAGCTTAATAAGTTCTTAAGCATACAACCCGAATGGGTAGTAAGACGCATTACTAAGTATTATTATGACATTGTGAATTTATATTTGAATAAATTTTTCAATAAAAATTACAAATATTGATCCTAAAGAATTTAAAAAGTATAAAACTTAGATGATGTATTTACCATCTATTGTTATAATATTATGAGCTTTTATTTTGAGGTCAGTACATTTTTACCAACTCCACCCGAAATTGCTTCAGAATCCACAGCCCTGGTTGTTATTAGGGAACAGAAATCTACAATAGACTTTATTTTCACTATAAGAAGGTATGAATTTAGCGGGGACTTGGTAATGGTATTTATGGATGTGGAGAAGACATATGATATTGTGGATAGAAGTAAAGTTTGTAAAGCGATGGAGGAGGCCAGAGTGGAAAGAAGAGTGGTAATGAGAGTAGAAGGTACAATCCCACTCCCACCTTGGCGAATTGAATTGCAGCACCCACACCTAGATAAATCGAAGTGAAGCAAAATATCTCAGAGGAGAATACTTTCTTTGAATCAAAGTGAAGCGAAAATAATCTTATAGGAGAATACTTTCTTGAATTTGACAGTGTCACCAGGCTACGGTTGTGTCAGCGATCATTTTTGGCCAAGTTCAAGGGTATACTGCGGATCTGTGTGTGAGGTGGTATTGCTGAGTTAAGCTGTGAAAATATACATTAGCTCGTGTGCAGATGTTCAAGTTTGTTTGTTTTGTTTGTAGAATGAAGCATTTATGATAAAAATGACCACAACTATATCAATGTTAAGACAGGGAGGCCACAGGAATTCACTTTCAGAATTCTATGACAAAAATTTAATTTTTCCCCAGATCATGTTTTACCTATTTATATAACAGTAAACTACTAAGTATAGAGGGTCTGTCAATGGCCAACAGTCATTTATCTATGACCTGTACTGATGAGTACATTTACTAAGGTGTCAATCTCATCTCTGGTTTCCTAATGATGGGGAGGTCGAAGCTCAAATTGCAACGGAGTGTAATTAAGAGATTTATTCTTCATGGTTTCCCACTCTCCCTCCACAAACGTGTGTGTTAATTTCCTTCAAATTAACCTTCTCCAACCCTATAAAATGCTCAAAACTAAATATCTGTTAATGTTTGACATGACAATATATTACCTTGGTTAAGGCAACACATGGCCAAGGTTGATTATTAGTTTACTCGGCCTCATATATGCTGTTTACAATATTGAAGAGCAGTTAACTAAATATAGTTTTGAAGTTTCTCTTATTTTGATTTACTCTAGATAATGCCTAATTTCTCCTATTTTGTGGTCAAGTTCCTTGACTTTTCTCTGATTTTTTTTCCTCAGTTTTCAAATTCCCTGATTATTTCAGGTTTTCCCTCTTTTCCCTGTCTGTGGCCACCCTGTAAAAAGAGAAAGAATGCATGGGAGAAAATCAATAAAAATTTAGAAAATAGCACATAAGTTTACTTGCATTTATTTGAATCTTAGAGTTTATGTACAGGTATTTATTTTTATTTTGTTACAATATATCTTATGTCATGTAGTTATAATTGTGAAATAAATAAATAACATTTTGGTTCTTATTTATATTCAAAACCACTGCATTGTTGCTTTCCTATTTGCTTAAGTCTGAGTCCAAATATTTGAATTGATTCACCTAGGTGTGAAGTGACCTTAAGAATGAGGATAGCATGAGTTGTGTTAAGTCAAAGAAGAGGTGAAAAAAGTGGTTCTAAATAAAAAATGGATTGAAGAAGGCAAGTGCTCTTTCACCCCTATTTTTTTATAATGGTAATAGAAATGATCATGAATAAAGTGGCAGGAAAACTCGCGGAGGAAAGAATTAAAGCCATGAGGTTTGCTGATGACTTGATGGTATGGGGGGAGAAGGAAGAGGAAGTACAAGAACAACTACAAGAATGGAATGAGGAAGTGAAAGATTGTGTGAATTAAATTTAGCATGGTAGAGTGTGAAGTGATGGTAATGATAAGGAAGAGGATAAGGCCTAGTAAAGCTATAAAGTTGGATGGAGTAGAGCTGAGAAAAGTACAGAACCGAAAATATCTCGGAAGCGTGATTGAGGCGAAAGGTGGAAGTAGATAAGATTTAAAGAGAAGAGGCAACAAGAATAGTTGTTCTATAGGTGTTTAAGAGACCTGCTATGGAGAAGAGAAGTGCCCTTGAAGTGTAAGGAAGTGTTGTCTAATGTCACATATGCAGCATAAACATGGACCGTGAATGTAAGAGAAACTAAGAAAGTGGAGGTCATGGGAATTAAGTTTGTGAGGAGCATGTCAGCTGTCACAAGGAGTACATGAGATAGTAGATGAAGCAAGACTGGGAGGATATCGGCATGTAATGAGGATGGAGAAGGAAATAATACCAAAGATAGTGATTGAGATGAAGTATGTAGGAAAGGAGGCCAATAAAGAGATGGAAGGAGCTGATAACAGAAAGTGTTAAAGTGAGAGGAGAAGAATGGTAGCGATTAAAAGAAGGAAGAATGGTGGAAGGATAGAGGAAGATAGGGGCATTTTACTAAACTGAACCAGCCAGAGGCCAGAAACAGTTAATGATGATGAATTGTTAGTATTTAATTGTGTCCACAATATAGTTAATAGCCCTCTTATTTCAATTCTAAGATAGAAATAAAGTGGAAGATAAATAGTTAGATTTCTATCTGAGTGGTGATTTTCCCTAAACAAAGTAAGTCCAGAATCTTAAAATATATTGAAATGGCTTCATAATTAGGCATAGTTTTTCTACTCCTACTTCAAAGACGCCTATACTGTAAGAAAGATATTTTAAAATTACACTTTATTGGAACTTGTCTTCGTTCATTGTTGCAGGAACCATTTTTTGTTTACTTCTTTATTGGGCCGTGTACCTTGTTTATAGTAGATCGGATGATCACGGTCAGTACAAAGAAAGTGGAAGTGCCTGTGGTGAATGCAGAGCTACTACCTTCTAGTGAGTATGCTGGGTAATTCATCAGAAAATAAAACACAGTGTTCTCTGGATTAAAATCTAAGCTTGACCTTTAATGTGGCCATGAATGTTTGGAATTCTTTGTGCTTCAAGCTTTCAATCAATATTCATTTTTAAAAAAACTATTTATCCACATTAAATTTCAATAATAAATGTAAAGTTGTTTTTACACTGTTTAGTAGTTGATTAAATTGTTTTTCAAAAACAATTTCAATTTTACTATTCAACCATAAACAAGAAGATTTGGATTTCAGCTTCATATAAACAGATAGGCTTTTTTTTTTTTTTTTACCCACAGTTAACTACATTAATGGGGTATTAGGATGAGGGTAGAATTTTAGAGTAAATTCGCCCAAATTTGCGTGGAAGAAAAGGAAACCATTTAGGAAAAATCTCTCTCAGTACAATAAGCCAGGATTTGAACATCAACCTCCCGCCACTGTCATACCTTATTAGCCAAGCTTGAAGTTTAGTCTACAGCCTACTTGTCCAGGTAGATAATATTTATAACTTCAAGCAATACACACACATATATATGTTTTTTCCACTTCTTTCAATACATTTCAGATGTGACAATGTTGGAGTTTAAACGTCCCCACAACTTTGAGTACAAGTCTGGGCAGTGGGTTAGAATTGCTTGCCCCACCCTCAACACAAGCGAATACCACCCATTCACGTTATCTTCATCCCCCAACGAGGCCAGTCTGACAGTCCATATTCGAGCAGTCGGCCCTTGGACTACCAACATACGCAATCTCTATGATCCCAGTCTGCTGCGTGACAAACCATTGCCCAAGGTACTGCTATACTAATCTATACTAAACTATCACATCAAATTAGTATAAATTAGTGATCTCTTATTTTGTTCTTGAATGTGTGAACGGAATCAAAGATACACAATTTAGATAGTTCTTACTATTAATATTGAACATACAGTAATAATTTAAAAATGTATTTATTTACTACTGAAGTTTTTTTTAGCACCTAAGTTTGGGTTATACACGTATGTACTAATTACACTAATGAGTTAGAAATGAGGAAGGTTGAATTGAGAGGAATTATACCCACATTTTCATAGAGGGAGAGTGGAAAACTATTTTGGAAAAACCACCCTCAGTACACCCAATCGAGATTCAAACCCTGATCTCCTCATCGGCAGTCTTGTCAAACATTAGAGTGACGCCTTAGACCATGCGGCCACTTAAGGTCTGTATGTAGTTAAAACAGCTTTAGTACGCTCCGTTACTCATTAGCAATATTTTCTTTTAATTAAATTACTTATCTAAACAATAATGCCCATTCCAAATTAACCAAACCTTTTATTTGTTGGCGCATGGACGAGTATGTTTTGTTAAGTTGGAATACTTTATAATTATAAACATTATAGCTATTGGGCACTAAAATTCCTTTGATGCCATTTTTTGGACTGTTCCTTTAATTATAATATGTAGTGTTTTAAAAGCAATATGTGTCAATTTGGTTTGTATAAATTCATTAAGAATGCATTCAAGACGTTTTCAAACCATTTTGCATATGTCCCTATTCTTGTATTGATTGTGAATAATAATGCATTTTTGTAGTGTTAAATAACAAAGAAAACATGTTTCTGAAATTCACTCAAAGAGTATTAACCCTGTTAAAACCTCAACTCTCCAAGAACAACAAAAAGTTAATTATAGTACAGTCAGTTTATGTAACATTCAAACAGATGTTGAAAGGAACAAACATAAATACTAATAAAACTATTTATCAAACTTTAATTTCAACAGATTCATGTCGAAGGACCATATGGTGAGGGCCACCAAGACTGGTATCAGTTCGAAGTATCTGTTTTAATTGGAGGAGGAATAGGAGTGACTCCATTCGCTTCAATCCTTAAAGACATTGTGTTCCGAGCCAATAGCAACGCTAGCAACTGTGGCACAAGCTGCAGGAAGGTATTTAGTATACCAACATTACAAAACAAAACTTGATTTTAAGTGTGGTCTTTTTTTAATTTAATTGTTATTGTACATCATAATTTACCATGGGCTCTATGCAAGAACGCCACTATGTGTAAGTGGACCCTTGGTGGCGTTGATTGGCTGCGTCATCATAGGCTGGAAGGTGGACCATGAGTGTTCTTAAGGACTACACTGGCTCACCACTAAGCATCCACTCACACTTAGTGTCATAAGCTAGCTTGCGTCACCATAGGATAAAAGGTGGACCTTGAGTGTTCTATGGACTACACTGGCTCACCACTAAGCATCCACTCACACTTAGTGTCATAAGCTAGCTTGCGTCACCATAGGATAAAAGGTGGACCCTGAGTGTTCTATGGACTAAACTAACACACCACTAAGCATCTACTCACACTTAGAGCCGTATGCAAGAACTTGACTAAGTGAATGCTTAGTGGATACTAGCGTGGGTTTGCTTGCATCATCATAGGTTAAAAGGTGGAGCGATAGTGTGCTCGGGATCACATAATCGGTCCACTAAGCGTTCACTAACGTTCTTGCATACCGCCCTTAGTGACGTTCTTGCATACCAGCCTAGAAGTTGGGGTAAAATAAACATAAGTTTTCTACTTTTTAGTAATTTCAAATGATTACAAGCTTTTAAAATAAAATATCTATAAAGAAAAAAAACTCATTTAAGATTTTTTTAAATCATATTATTTGGCAACCAAAAAATAAAAGTAAATATTAAAAGTAAGTATTTTTGATTTCAATTATTTGTATATGAATGTAGAGAGAGCACATTAACGACCTAAATATAAAACATTCTGTAAAATAAATGCCAATTTTGTAGTTCTAGCACATTTGTTAAGTTTATGATTGGAATAAAATATGATTTAGATTTTGAGCTAGATTAAAAACACAGTAGGAGGAACAGTATTTGATAGATGGAAAATGTAATTATAAACTTATTTTCATGTATTCATACGTCAGGTCATGTTATCTAGAGCTGACACTTTTGATAGCTACTATTAATACCTATAAATAATACTAATCATAGAGTAAAATGTTATCAATGTTGACTGCAAAAAATATATTTATATATATTTTTCTATCATCATGTTTTAATGCCTGTTCTAGCTACAGGAATATATGATAATTACTCTAATGGGGTAGATATGAGGAAGGAAACATTTTAGAGATAATCTACCCACATTTGCGTGGAAGGGAAGTGGGAAACCATTTAGGAAAAACCACCTTCAGTAGACCCGACCGAGATTCGAACCCCAATCTTCCCGTCATCAGTAGGCCAGTCCAACACGAGAGTGACACCTTTCAGACCATTCAGCGAATGAATCAGGTTTTATATGTTTTAGACTGTCCGTGTTCCATTTGCAGCGACACTATATAATTGTTCACAGGTGTACTTCTTATGGGTGACTAAGACACAGAAGCAGTTTGAATGGCTGGTGGACATAGTACGTGACCTGGAGATCGCAGACACTAAAAGAGTGATGTCTGTCCATATATTCATTTCCCAATTCTATCAGAAGTTTGATTTACGCACCATACTTCTAGTAAGACAATATCACCATTTCATGGATAATCATTTTAGTGGTGTTTTAAGCCAAGGATATTAAGGTGGGAGTCTAGGGAATACAAGTTAAGGACAGTATTTTGCCAGAGTTTATAGCAACACTTTTTTGGCCAAAATAAATAAAATATTGCTCCAATAGAAACATATAGAATTTAATTTTTCTACACCTGGTGATATCAACAGTTCTTGAATATCTGTAATTATCATAGCAGCATTATATATTTTGAACAAAATATATATATATCAATATAAAACTGCAAAAATACTGCCCTTAACTTGCGTTGCCTATGCTCCCACCTAAACATTTTAAGGTAGGATGGGAGGGAGCGTGAATTAAGCTCAGTATACTTGTAGAAAGACTTCCTTTTTTTTTAACTTTCTCATCAAATGTCGCGGTGATCATAAGAGATCCCTTCTCAAGAGCTGTAATAGATTACTCTGTGTATAAAACTACAATAAAAAGTTTTGTTGTTATAAAAACTGCAAAAATTGCTGACCTTAACTCGTGTCCCCTTCCATATGACCTTGATATAAGGAGAAAGAGATGAAGTTAGGTACCTAGTAAAAACACCATCAACATTCAACTAAAGGAAGACTTAAACCATATGGGAGGGAAAGATAGAGATAACATCTAGCTGCCGTAGCAACACATCATGTTTTTCACGACGACATAACATCCATGATTATTGTACCATAGTGCCGAAACATGTCGAAGTGAAGTAATCCAGACTTTTTCCAGTGCTGGATGTCAAAAAGGAGTAATGGGACACAAACCCAGATAAGACTTAGATCATTCTACATTACATAAATACTTCAACTGATTTTCAAATCAGTAGCAGATGTTAACTTAATTGTTATTCTGTAATTTCTAAACAAATTTGGACTTGATAACATTGTTCATATCACGTTATATTGTATATTAAATATTTTTTGTATTAATATTTTAATGTGTCAACTTATGTTTTAAGAATATTCATCAACTCGTTTGAGCATTATATTTTTAGTTGATGATACATTGTAGTTTTATCTAATTGTTCATATTATACACTATTTTTCTCTATGAAAATTGTATTTAAATTGTACATTTTAGTGCTTGTCAATTTCACGTAATACATTAACCACTTTATTAACTGCTTGATTTATAAATTAATTTGATAATTTTCTAGATCAACTTATCTAAGTCTTAACTTTCATAGAGAGGAAGGACAAAAGAAAAGCCTAGTTGAAATTTAAATCTCGGTCTCACAGAGCAGAGTCAAGCCCTCTAGCACCGAACTAACTCTCCCGATTGCTAAATTATTGCAAACGGGTTCAAGTCAAAATAATCATACAAGTGAGCACGCACACACACACATACCACTAACCCCTCCCCTCCACTCTCAAACACATGCACACACAAACTCACATCAGTACAGGCAATAAAACAAAATATAACTAACAACATATATATATACAGGGTGTGTTGATTTATGTGGGAAATAGCTGGAGCGTGGAGAGACCTCAAAACAACAACAAAAAGTCCTTATGAACATAATATGTCCTATGTTCTATAATCCCGAGTTTCTACTGGAATTGTTAATAGTCCTACTTGTTCATATAACTGCAGTCCTGTCTGTGTACCAGCAGTAATATGTCACTTACAAGAGGCGCAACAGGGGTGTATCAAGTATGGCTATTAACAATTCCAGCAGAATCTTGGAAGGCCTTATCTCGGGAGCCATCAAACATAGGACATACGTTCTTAAGGACTTTTTGCGTTATTTTGAGGTCTGCTATCCACACCACAGTTACTTCCCACATAAATTGACACACCCTCTATATAATGTATATAGTCAATATTTTCCTGCCATGTTTTGTCTCTTGGGTAGTTTGTGACCAGCTAACACACTAAGGAAAGGCATAATGTTGTTTTATTACAGTACATATGTGAACGACACTTCCAGAGAGTGTGTGACCGTTCTTTGCTCACTGGTCTGAGAGCAGTCACTCACTTTGGTCGGCCAAATTTTTTGCAGTTCTTCAAGTCACTACAGGCTGTCAATCCTAGGGTAAGTCGTCAATAATAATCAATCAATTAAATATTTATAAAGGCTCTAATTTTCTTTGGTGGTGACAAAACGAGTGTACCCCAGTGAGAATATTTGGAGATAGTCAAGGCCAAACCGCTTCCCAAAGCTTACATCCCCAGTGGTCTTTTTCTCCCCTTTAATAAGATGGTAGGTACTGGATTTTTTAATAAACTAGGTACACATTTAATAGTTAATAGAAGGGAACAAACCAATTTTGCATCACGTACATTTATGTCCCTCATAAAGAATAATATCCAAAGACACTTTAATGACTAAGCTATGGTGTCGAACTGGCTCTTAACCATCAGCCATCTCTGAGTTGGTGCTATCCAGCATCAAAGTGCCTACCTACCTTTTGTTTCATAGTAAATTATCTGGATTTTTCAGACTCATTAATAAAAGTCTGGTAAGAAAATGAAGGATATAATCATCCTTTAAATTAATATAAAAGTTTATTTAGTGCAGCATCAGTGTACTTTATAGCTGGGCTACACTTAGGCCCAAGAAGCTGGGGTTAAAATCCTCCTGGCCAGGTAGACGTACGTGTGTGTGGTTTTTTTTACACTACTGACTTTAAAAATAAGTAAACTACTGAAAATAATTTGTAATAAGTTTTTATGTGTGTGTGTGTGTGTATATATATATGCTAATGTAGTTAGGATGAAGAAGGTAGAATTTTGAGGAAGTAAAGTAATCATTAAGAATAAACCATCCTAAGTACATTCAGCCAGGATTCGAACTCCATCTCCTTGTAACTCATAAACTAGATTAAATGAGCCTGACATGTGTCCACCTGCACGAGTAAGTTTTATTTAACCGTACCCTGCATCAGTGGTTACATGGTCTATAGTATCACTCTCGCAATAGACTGGAATAACAAAGACAGGAAAATCATGGTTCAATCCTGGTCGGGTGCACTGAAGGGGTTTTCCCTATATGGTTCCCCACTCTCTCTCCACAAAAACGCGGGTTCACTTCCTCTAAATTCAACCTTCCCAATTCCTAATCCATTAGCTTAATTAGTACTTAAGAGTATAACCCAAATGGGTGGTAAGACACTGTGCTAAATAAAAAATAAAAATTAGTACATAAGCATATAACTCGAATGGGTAGTAAGGCACAGTGCCAAATAAAAAAGTAACCGTACTGTCACTTGCTTGGAACAGAGGTTTAAAACAATATTGTGGGAAAACTACTTCCTGAGCAGTTGGTAGAGAGCAATCCCTTGGTGTCTCGAATCAAAGTCTTCCGGACTATGTTTGCACCCAAAGCAGATGTTTCAGTCCACTTTGCTCTTTTAGGTCTAATTAGTGAGTACAGAAGCTGATTAGACAAACACACTTGACTTGATTTTACATTTAAAACACGGTTTTTTTTAATCAATACTTTATGGGTTTTTTAATAGATAGCTATATTTAAAAAATCTGATGGGTGTTTTGTTTCCAGGTGCGCAAAGTAGGGGTGTTCAGCTGCGGCCCTCCCCCAATGACCCAAATGGTGGACAAGACTTGCGTCAATCTTAACAAAGAAACTGTAAAGGGACCAATATTTCAACATCACTTCAAAAACTTTTAGAAGTTAAAATTTTAACATAAATAATATCATTCATCTTAAAATGATGCATATGGTTGGTTCCAAATTTTAATAAATAAAGAAAACCAATTTTATGAATATAAATGTTGTAAAATATATATTTTTAGCCAAACAAAAAGTAGTAATAGAAATAATAAAATATAATGATTACTGTAGCCTAGGTCCAAAAGTTTATATTTGAAACATAGAACAACACATCACAGTATTATTTTTGGAACAAAATCCATTAGAAAAAGAGAGCATCACAGTGACTAAGCAATGGCTTGAGCTTGTCAACAAATGAGAAATGGTTCAAATATATGGTCCATCTACTATGACATGTACAGTTCTCAACCAATTTGGTACAAATATTTAGTTTTCTATCATTATTTAGAATGTAAATGTTTAATAAAGAATATACTTTGATGAAAATTATAATTTCATAGCCACACATGTATCCCTCGTCATAAAAGGAAAAGTCAAGGGAAAGAGGAACTTAGGAAGAAGGATGATTCAAATATTAGATTACTTGAAGGAAAGAAGAGAATTCTGGGAGCTGAAGGAGGCAAAGGACAGGGTCCATTGGCAGTTTAAGTTCAATGACAACAGGAATGGACTTGTCATAAGAGAGAACACATAAAGTAATATGTAATGCTATTAGTTTCTTAGTGCAAGATCCAATAATTGTATTTACAAGAACCCTTTTCCTTAACCTTCCCATCCTGTACCAGACTAAAAAGTTGATAAAAATTTAACTTTTTGAAAACCGACACTTGCTAAATAGCTTCCAATGACCGTAAACTGGGTGGATGACAAAGGGAGCAGTGGTAGACATCTTGAGAGTAAACATAATGCTGTTGCAGGAGAAAAGTTCAACTTATTCGGTAGCGGCAAATTTGAAATTTTGTCTCTTGACATCGTGTGATGTAGAACGCAGCTTTCCAAATATAAAAATACATTCCATCTGAAAATATAATCCATTTCACTACCGAAAATCTAGAATATTATTTAGTGATTTACAGCGTGTCAGCAACGTCGGTGGTCGAATGGGCTCTCGCAGATGAAAAGGAGATCGAGATTTGAATCTCGGTCCGATATACTTAGGGTGTTTTTTACTAGACGGTTTTTTACTCTCCCTCCACCCAAGTGCAGATACACTTCCTTTAAACTCCAACATCCTAACATATTAGTGTAATTAGTACAACATATGTGTGTAGCATGAACAAGTGTGGTGCTAGAAAAACAGCAATGTGAATTGGCTGTGGGTAATAAAATAGTAAGTAGTAACATCAATTTTACATTGCCCATCGTGTGGTTTTTTATTCCTTGCATGCCTATTCTGGTGCCTAGATCCCATATTTTAATGCTTATTTTAAACATTTTTGGTGCCTAGGAATCTGCTCCCTAATAAGTAAGACTAAAAGTGGAAAAATTGCAGGATAAAGGTGTGAGAGCGCAATATGATAAATTGCTGGGTGGATAATAAACTTTACAAGAGCATAAATGGAATGTTGAAATAAACATTAATTATAGAGAAAGTGCTTGAAACATAATAAATGAAAAGTTATCATTAAACGTGCATAAAATGTGTGTGGATCTGCGGTGGTGTTAAACTTAAAAATATTATTATTAGCACCGCGTCTTACTATCCGTTCGGGTTATACGCACTTACGCTAATGTGTAATGGTAGGGTGATTGTGAGATG
>CABFWO010000684.1:238062-251245 GCA_902155825.1 Timema genevievae | reverse complement strand
CCCCGTGTTACGTAACTTTTCTCACCAAGCATGAATGTCATAATTTCATAGGGAAGTTTTGTGATACTAAAGGAGGGATTTCGAATTGATACTTCTTAAAATCCATTTTAAATCCTGAACATAATTGATTTAAGAGAGTATTATTATTTATGGGTGGCTACACATACAAACAGATAAGACAGACAAGTACAAACATAAATACGTTGAGTTCCAATTCCTCGGGTTCATGAGGAAAATCTTCTGCTATATTTATGTTATGGATGTCAGGTTTGCGATCTGAGTAAGAGCAAGACGCCGCTGCACTATTATGTGCTGACTAGGATGGCCCTTTGATGATGTTAAAGTGCCAACATCAGATGCTTGACGCCGGGGGAAGACATCTTTCTTAATATTGTGCACTTTTTATGATAATCCTATTATCATCATAGAGAGCTATTTAAATAACTCTAGGTATACAACTTTTCTAAATTATTATTGGATTAATCTACAACTTTACTTTAGTTAACTTATTAATACCTAGACTCATTTTTCGTTCCAACATCAATCCTGAATCCTGGCTTCACTCTTGAAAATGACTAGATGGCCAATGAAGCAGAGATTAGGGTTCGAATACCTGTCAGGTATACTCAGAGTGGCTTTTCCTAAATGGTTTTATAATATCTCTCCACGTTAATGAGGGTAGATTACCTCTAGAATTCTACCTTCCTCATTTCTACTCCATTAGATAAATATTAGAGATAGGCCACTCGAATCTTCAAATCCTCAAATCCACCGAATCCTGACAAGTATTCGAGATTCGAGGATTCAGTGTTTTACTGGATTTGTTGGTCGAATCTTTCACCTCATAAGCAAAGCAAAATATTTTGAATTAAAAATTACTTAGTTAGGCCTACTTGAAAAGCACAACTTAATCAGTAATCTTTATTTTGTCGGACAAAAGAGATTTGCATGAATAAAGTCATTATTATTTTTTTAAATAATAATTGTTAGGTGTGGAAAATCTTACGTGTCTACTACCCTACCCTCCCACCTCTATGGGAAACTTGGACTCAACCGTTTCGGCACATGCTCACTTCTAAAACTTTCACCTTACAAACAATCTTGTAAATATTTTAATGAACACATTAAAACTCTTCAAAAACTGAAAATCAAAACTAGAATTACAAATAAACTCGAAATAAATAAAACAAATTATGGCTTTTTTTAAAAGAAATAAGAACACATTACACATGATACAAAGTTGGCCGCCATAATGTATATTATGTTTACTCGCAAGAGTGATGATTAAAATAAAGATATTGTTAATTATTCTTACTACCCAACTTGTTTTAATTATCTACAACTATGCAAAGAACCCCAATTTATTGCATACGATCCTTAAGCTTGACATTTTGTTGGGTTTCATGAAAAATAAATATTGTCAACAGTCAAGACACAGATAAAACTGTTTATTTATGCCTACCGGCCTATGTATTGTATATAGGTTGTTTGTTTAAAATTGATTCAGGTAAACTGATCACTTAGTAAACGCTCTCGAGTTTTAAGAATCAAATAACGACTTGCTAATTCATTATTTGTTTTTAAATTGATTTTAACTAAGAGAATATTATTTTTTTAAATATGTTATTAAAGTAATTGTAAAAATATTCAAACATAGTCCTGCCTTATAAAATGGGAATGAACATATTGGAGTCGAAAATATGTTCGTGTTTTAAATAGAATGTATTCTCAGAAATCGATATAACGCAAGAATCAAATACATTTCTTGTTTTCTACGCGAAGATAGATAATGGATATAATAAGAAAATAATAATAAAACATACTTAGGCATTAATGAGTTCACCATTTCCAATGTATGTTTAGTTCTTAAGCATGTTGTTTTAGTCTTTATTAAAAATATCCGTTTGTATTTTTATTTTTGCTTTCTTACTAAAATGAATTATAATCCTTCAATGATGATTAAAGTTGATCAAATGATAATTAGGCCTAATCTGTTTATTTCACATGTTTTCTTAGAAACTAAACTCATTCTAACAACACTTTTAAAAATAACTAAAAGACACTCAAATTTTGATTCATTTGATTTCTAAACAATAATATGAGTCTCGATTGTTTAATTCGGCTGGATTTTAACCTGTATTTTACGAGGGGTGGTTGGGGTTGATTAAAGTTGAAAGCATGATTGAAATAAATCTTAATTTACAGTTTAGGCCTATATTGTGTAATATAGGTCTATTTGTAAATCATTAAAATTTCTAACAATTTGCTAGGATTCGGATTCGAGATTCAAAATTCGAAAACAAAATGTAGATTCGGATTCAAGAAATAGTGGATTCGACCCAGCTCTATTAGAATAAGTTGTGATTTTCAAGTATGCTTAATAAGTAATTTTTTAATTCAAAATATTATGCTTTGTTTATGAGGTGAAAGATTCGACCATCGAATCCAGTAAACCACCGAATCCTCGAATCTCGAATACTTGTCAGGATTCGGTGGATTCAGATATTTGAGTGGCCCATATCTAATTTAAGTCAACTTATATTTGAGGATAAAAAGTAAATTTGATTTGTAAAATATTTCAAATTCACTAGCATGTATAGTTGTACACAGCCTAGACATGTATTAAGACACTGTAAAAAAATATTGTCAATCCTATAATTATTTATCTATATATATATTTTTTTCTTCATATAAACATGTCATGCTGTGAATATATTATATTCAGTATGACCTATTTTTATGGAAATGAGATCAGAATGACAGAGTTAAAGTGACCTGCATTTTCTGGGCCTGGTGCGATGGCCATGATCATTAATAAGTCATTTAAACAAATAAGAGATTTGAATTCAATCACTTTTGAAGGAAATGAAGAAGAGAAAAAGATACAACAAGTTTAAAAGTAGTCTATCACCACTCAAAGCTAGTAATGGTGTTCTTACGTCCAAGGTGGCAGTATTCTCCTTGTCATGTTCTGGAGCAGGCGGTGTGACAGAATGAGGTGAACACACGGAGTTCACGAAGTTACCCCACACAGAGGCAGTGGCAGGTTGAGGATACACAGCTGCTGGTGTATATAGAGGGTCCCACAGCGACTCTGGCCAAGATTCTACAAACACAACATTTGTTGACAAGGAAACATTACTAACCATTTATGTAATATTTAAACAAACAAACAACTTACTATTACAATTTTATACACCCTACTAATTTATAAATTCACAATATTATAGTGATAAATTATATCCACATTAATTTAACTGTTAAAATTTCAATATTTTCAGTTGTGTTAATTTATATCTTACTTTAATATTTTGTGAAAGAAGTGAAAATGTATATATTTATTGAAATCCCTTTTAGTTTTTGAGTTTAGGTTATCAAATTTAAACTGAAGTTTATGAGAAAATATTTAGGCCCGTATTGGGGAAAGAAGGATTCGAATATACTGTAATTCCATCAAATAGAGTTAAAATATAATTAATTTATGTATTCTTTGATAAAAAGACCCTTCCCTTTATGAGGTAATTGTATTAGATTTGAAAGGTGGATAGAAACATAGGCTATAAAAGGAAAAAAAAAAGCTTTTACAATTAAAAGAAGAACAAAGTTTACACTTTGTATTGCTGCCATTGGACAAAGAGGTAATGGCTCCCTCCTGAAGAAAATTGATTGTTACCACCCAATTCCCCGACCTAGGTTTCGTTCTATCAGAACTCATCAGGAGGGAGTGTGAAACAAGCAACACAACTTCCTAAAAGAGGAAACCAAAAAACACAAAAGGAAGAAAAAGGAAAATTGTAAAGAATGATAGGACAAATAATAAGACTGTAATGTATTGGAGAATTATAAATTTCAAAGCCCCTACAAACCGAATTATATTTACAGAATAAAGTTAAGTTGCTTCAAATGGTTTTTAATATAAATACAAATCTTTACCATCTGTTGGGAGACTTGGCCACTAGCGCCCAATGATAGCTGTACCCCCTTTTTCCCGTAGTAAAAACATCAAAATAGCATAATTCTGGAACCATTCAAACAATTTTTAGAAGTTAAGTGTGCAAGGATGGTTTGCTAAAAAATTAGGAAGTAATAATTTATTTGATGTCAAAACCCTTAAGATATCAAAAACACCCTACATATTTTCAAAAAGAATATATTTAGACATTTAAAAACAAACTATGCATATTATTTACAAATCACCATACTTATGTTCATATTAAATCACCCCACAAATATAATCAATAAAAAGTGCTTTGCGTTTAACCTGAAAATAGTTTTTGCCGAGTCTCCTGTGCACAAATCTTGTTGTCCATTGCTGTACTAGGATTCTGTTTTTCCCAAACATTGTCAAAGCCATATGGAGGGGGCGAGACTGGATTTGGTTTATTCTGTCACAAATACAGAAATAAATGCAATTAGCGCAAATAATAGGAAAATGCAAATATTTCATCTTTTTATTAAATTAAATCCGTGCAAAATGACCACCTGCCACCTGGTCATAATAAGAATCTAGCCTGGAGGCCTTGGCTTTGCGTAGCAAGGTTCTACCACTGAACCATCTTGGTATCCAGAGCCATCTTTCATGTGTTATTGTATTAGCTTTGGATATGAGGCTAACCAGGATAGCTCAGTGATAGAATAATGGCATGCAAAAACAATAGTCCCATATTAGATTCCAGAGTCCAGGTTGTCATTTTAAAATAAATTGAATTTATTTTGACTATCTGAATTGATCATGTGGATATCATGTATCAGTTTATGATCCATATGAGATTGATGGAAAAGGAAAATGGGTGACACATTTTATCAGAATGTTTGAAATAAAGTGCATTAGTCAAAATATAATGTAAAATAAAAAATTATAGTTATGTAGAAAAATAAAACACAAATAAAAGTAAAAACACTAACACATGTTTACATATACTTCAATATTTCAATGCTCTTATCGCATCATCCTCAGGAAGAAGTAGTAGTAGTAATAAATTCTATGCAGGTTTATCTATTGTTCTGTGGATGATTGGTGATGCTAGTGTTGCGATAGGATTGACATAAGGCCTCGTTATCAAATATTTAGATTGGGTGGTTTTCTAGACTTAGTGATCCATTAATGTTCCGGTTCTCCATCTTCTTAATTGCATTGTGTTATGTTAAATGGAATGCCGGGCCTATACCATGGTTTGGATCCCACGTTAAACTGTAGGTCCTCCATTTCATCTCACCATCACCCTACCATTAAACATTACTGTGTGTATAACCCGAAAGGGTAGTAAGGCGCGGTGATAATAATAATGATGATGATAATAATAAGTGTTGCAGTCCTTAAAGTTGAGGTTATAGCGTGTATAAATTAATTCTGTTCATGAGTCCCTGCTTGTGGAAATATTTTCTACGGTTCATTTTTTGTCATTTATGAATTTTAGGTCTTATTTTATTGGTTTAGGTATATTTTTGATTTGAACCAGATTCATGCATTTTTAATCACTTTTAGACATTTAAATTGAATAAGTAGGCCTATATGTTTACACACCATTGATATTTTAAAAATGTATAAATACTCAAGCACAGATGTTTTCACCCCACAATTGCCGCAATGAGAAGATAGTGTAAGTCAGGCCATGAACTTAGTACCCCCTTTGGCTGTATTGTTATATAATATAAATTCCTCGTGCAACTAAGCATGAGCCTTGGGAGGGTATGACCAATGCCGCATCTGGGGGGAGAGGGGGGGCATAGGGGGAAATTACCTCGGGCCTCACATTCCACCCAAGAATTATTCAATTCAATTACCGTTATTATTCTAAATTTTTCATCAAGTAGTGTACAGATAATTGTGATAATTGTGATCAAACATCACTTTCTTAAGTTGAGTGAACCTTAAGTGAACAATATGTTAAGTTAAAGTTAAGATGATCATGATCACGGTATTATTTCTAACTAGGGGTGTGGTAGGGGAGTACACACATATTATTCGGCTAAAAATTAAGAGAAGTTATTTTCCGAGCTGTCCTTGTACTTCTTATCTGCATAGCAGTGAAGCACCCCAAAAATGATGTTGAACACAGTATTTATTTATTGAATGTTATGTTGAGTGGCAGGTTGGTCTACTTACTATCTGCATAGCACTCATAGGATCTGTTAAAGAGGTGAGAAAATGGCTGGTTCTAGTTTCTGCAGGTAAGTAATGGCTGGATGTTTGTAGTCCTGTGTCTGTGTAACTCTCCCAAACATTTGTTACTGGTATCTTGGAACCAATAGGACCTGTCAGAACAATAAAAAAAAAAATCTTATTGTCTACAAAGTAATACAGTTTAAAAATATGTTATATTAGCTTGATATAGTGTATAATTTATATTGCATAGAATGAATCAGAATGTCTTGAAATACAAAATAGATCTTTTCATCAGTGGAATAAAACCTTGCTATATGTTTATAGTTTATTTAGAGTTAAGTTCTTCTTTTAAAACATTCAATTTCAATACTAAATAAAATAAAATTTAACATTGACATACCCATTATTATTGTTTAAAAAATAATAGTTTGAATTTGTTTTAGAAATTTTTAATTTGCTTGCGCATGGATTTGCCAAAAATAATTATAGTAAAAAATATATATATATAGAGCAACCAGAATTCAGACCATTAGTTTATCTGTGTTTGTGTGTGTGGATGTGTGCATGAGATAAACTAATGGTCTGAATTCTGGTTTATCTCATGCACACATCCACACACACAAACACAGATAAACTAATGGTATGAATTCTGGTTGATATATATATATATATATATATATATATATTTATATGTATATATATATATAAAGGGGATGGGCTAATGAATCATTAGAATACCTCAAATCCTTAAGGAGATTCAAGATTAGAAGATTCAAGAAAATTTCTGATTCAAAACCCAAAACCTTTAAAAAAACTTTTTTTTTTCTTTCTATTTTTTCAAGTGAAATTTGGTTGATGGCTTTAATATCGCTTATTGATGTTTCAGAACTAATTGTAGGATAAATTTAAACAACCAGACCAGTAATATAAGACTTAATTGAATGTATGAATGTTATAGTGAATGGATTATAAGAAAGAATGTTAACATTTAGTCACTATTTGTATTTTATATTTTTCTATTATATTTATATTTCTTGCTATATTCATAATTATTCTAAGATTAAGACTCAGAATCGAGATTATAAGAAAAATTGGAGATTCTGATTCATGAAATAGCGGATTTGACTTAACTCTAATAAATATTATAATAATCATCATCATCAACTGTTTCCAGCATGTGGCCAGGTTAGTTTAGTAAAATGCCTCTATCTTACTCTTCATTCCACCATTCTGCCTCCTTTAAGTGCTTCCATTCTTTACCTCTCACTTGCACACTTTCTGTTATCTGCTCCTCCAATCTCTTTCTTGGTCTCCCTTGCAAACTTTTTCCTACATACTTCATTTTCATATTTTTCTTTGGCATCCTCTCCTTCTCCATCCTCATTACATGTCCATATCATCTCAGTCTTGCTTCCTCTAATATCTCATCTACTCCCTGTACCAACTCTTTCCCAGATAACTTCATTCCTAATCTTGTTACTCCTCGTGACAGCTAACATGCTCTTCACAAACTTCAGTCACATGGCCTCCACTTTCCTAGTCTCTCCTACATTCGATTCATTTTAAAAAACCTGTTAGTATAGTAAATGTATTAAAACAAAATAAATAAATAAATAAAAATCTAGTTAGTATTTTTATTGTGACCTATGAACTAATAATCCAAATTGAAGAAGAAAAATACAATGTAACATTGCAGAAAAGTTTTTTTTTCAAGCACTGCGTCATACTATTCGCTATTTGCTGTCTATTCTGGCACTCTCCCTCTAAATATGATCTCATATTTCTGCTTGTCTGCTTTCAATCTATTACCCTCCAAAGTATTATGTCTAAGGGGGCCGCCTACCGAAGCGCTGGAATGCGTTACAGACGTTCAGGAAATACGCCATGGTTAGGTAGTGTTATATTTTTTTTCCAAACTTGACTTAAGCCAAAATGAAGATAAAAGGTGGGAACATGCTTATCTAGTAGTCTCAGCCTTATATTTTGATGTTTTTATATATTTATATATATATATAATGAAAATTTGAAACTTGCTCATTTTTAATGGCCCTTTAAGTATATTGTCACAGTTCTGAGACGAGGGTAACTACTAGATAATCCTAGATACAACCTTTCAGAAGCAAATAGTCATTTTTTGATAAGCTCACAACAGAAAATGTAAAGATAATTGATAATTCCTTTTGCTGTTTTGACGCATCAAAGCCATCAAGTGGCGCAGCCAAATCCTCCATCTACGCTTTGGAAGTAAAGAATAGTCGGAGAAAGAAGGAAAGGCAGTTGACTCCATGCGCATGCGCTCTTTTAGTTGGATGTTTGCCTTCGCCTTGTTGAGAGTTGAGACAACGCACAGTGAGCCCATACATTTTTAAGTTTTGGGTGTTCATTAAAAATGTTTAAAATGATAATATCTGCTGTAGTATTTATTGTAAATGTATGAATAAATGTGTTTACAAACAGGTCTTGTGTTTCTGAACAGTTGTGTATGTTTTGCTTTCTTATGATAGCTATTATAATTATATATTAATAACATATAATTATATTGTTTTTTCGATAAATTAAAACTACTATGAAAAATAATACAAACAATATGGACCACCATAAAAGGAAAAAAATTAGACTTCGACTATCTGCTCGCCGCAAAAAATTAGGATGGAATAAGGGAAAAAAGCTTTTATTGATGGAGCAAAGTAAGTACATACTTATTTATAAGTATAAAAACAGGACCTAGTTCACTGTTCAACGGTTGCGTGTTAGTTTCATTTTGCCGTGTTGCTCCAATATTAAGGAAGACGGGGTTAAAATCCCGCCCAGAAGCTTTGTTAAGCTGTCCCATGAAGTAAAGAACCATAATTTGAATTTTGTTGTTTAAATTTAAAACATATATTTTTTATGGTCTTTATAATTATTCTTATAGATCCAATGAGTTTCCACTCATTCTTTGGAATAAACAAAAATCATTACATGAGAAATATGAGAAAAAAGCATATATTTACTGTACGTATACTAATTACTAACAAAGAAGTGATGGAAAATTAAATTTCTTAAAATATGTATAACTATAAACAAAACAAAATTTTAATCATTACATACAAGATAAAATTTCATTTTAATAAAGTTTAATTCAGCTCTAATACGTGATGGTTAAATCTAAAACAATTATTACAATGTTTAGTGCCTGATTAGTATTTCAAATGAAAAGTTCCAAAATCAGCTTTACAATATAAAAAACCTTGAGCAACATATTTAATTTCTCAGTAAGTGTGAATTTGCCTTTTCCATATGAAACAAAGCCTGTAAAGTTTAACCCCTAAATATCGCAACAATTACTGTATACTGTTAATTCAAGCAACTTTTTGGGTGGAAACCTAAAATTTTTAATCATTACTGAGCACTATTGATTGAAAGCAAGAATTATATACTTAATATTGACAAGTGTTTCTGAATTATTGCTTCACATGATGGGGCTGCGTGAAGCTAATCTCCCTCAGCCAGTAATGTACGCTTCTTAGTATGTTGTAAATAAAGAACTAATTCTGAGACTGCAGGATTTAAAGCACTAATCATGCACTATATATTAACAAATGTTTCAGGATTAGTGCCTTACATGGTGAGATAAGCTTCATGAATCTCCACCAAGGTGCATTTGCGGTAGTTTTTTAAATTTTAAATTCACTTTGGCTTTATCGTCTATCTCCACACGCTAGTGTGAGAGCACTTTTTCGTATCAAATCCTTCCTCGTCCCTAGTAAATTTTTTGTTTAATACTATTGTTTTAAATTTTTTAATATTTGTTTTTCCCAAAACGTAACAAAGGCTTATTTTTAAACTAAAACTGTGTTATTAGCCTCAATTATTCCTCACACATCCACATCAGCTTGTTTGTTTTTTACAAGTAGACAAAAGTTTTGAGCGGCATAGTGGCCTCACTAATTTTTACTTCTAGATCACTTCTCACTTCTGAAGAGTGATGAGCAAGGCCGTAGTCGGGGGTGGGGTTTTGGGGGTTCAAACCGCCGCCGAAATTTGATGAACAAAATATAATACATGGCTTTATTTATAGTTCAAACAATCAAAATTAATGTACAAGTACAAATTAGGGGGCTGTGTTGCCATAAAAAGAACTTCAGAGAGCTTCTAGAGGTGTTTAATATCTAGAATTTTTTCTATCCTCCTGCAGTTTTATGTTGACATAAAAAAACACTTCAGATAGCATATATAAGTGTTGAATATTTAGAATTTTTCCTAGCCTTCGGCAGTTAGGGGTTATGTTGTCATAAAAAAAAACACTTCAGATAGCTTCTAGAGGTGTTTAATATTTATAATTTTCCCTTGCCTTCAGCAGATAGGGGGATATGTTACTATAAAAACATTTAGAGAGCTTATAGAGGTGTTTAATATTAATAATTTGTCTTAGCCTTCGGCAGTTAGGGGGATATGTTGCCATAAAAAAAACTTCAGATAGCTTCTAGAACTGTTTAGAATTTAGAATTTTTTTCTAGCTTCAGGAAATTGTAGTATGTGCCCACCAAACCCTCCCTGAAATGAATGGCTGGCTACGGCCTTGGTGATAAAAAGTAAATCAATGCCATTTCACATCTGAAGAGTGAGCTAGAAGTATAAATTGTTCTGTTCTTGCATATAGCAGCCTTTAGATAGTAAATACATACTAATTAACATAACTCTAAGGTATAGTTATACAACCAGGATTTTGTTAGGTTTCTATTTTTACTGGGTAGTAAACAATGACCAGATAGTACAATCCATCCTTAGAGTTTTTGTATTTTGGTCTGTTTGTATATAGGCCTATGTATGCATGTATGTTGCCAGTAAACTAATCTAATCGAATCGAGATGGGATTTCAGTTGTATTCCTTATTTTTCCGCTAACATGTTAACCTAGACAACAACATGCTACCTGTGTCCAACCCAAACAGGCAGTAAGACGTGGTGCAATTAAATGTAAAAACTTGCTTTCTCATCTGTATCCTATTAAGAAATGAAGAAAAAAAAGCCGTTGATAGTCATACATCAAGGTTTGTTACCCTGAGTACCAAAATGGCAAATTATCCTAGCTGGGGATGCAGGGGAATGAGTTTGTGTTCCTTCGGGGATCTTTGTATTTGCATTCTTTTCTAGCGCTTATGGCTGCTTCCACATGAGAAAGCAAAAATCACATGAATAAAAACTTAATGCTAGCGAAGCCGCAGGCAAAATTTAGTTAGTGAATAGAGTTACACACCGATGCGTAACTTAATATACCAAAATAACTCAAATAAGTTATATAAATCACTTTATAGTATTTATTACCGGTACTGTAGTTTGTATTAATATACTCGTGTGCTGCAAGCTCAGTAGGATAATTTTCAACACAATCTTGAAATTCTAAATAATATTTGATCCCCAGTTTGTGAACCTCTCAGCTACCCTCCAAAAGATAATCCCAAGTTTGTATAGTGAAAGACGAACAGGCTGCTCTGTGTGTGAGCCTCGCCCACCTCCCTTCTTGACCTTGAGGTTATCTTGGAGTTTGCTTCCCTCAGTCGCTCTCTTTCTTATTGGCATGTCAAGGGCTGGACCGAGGGCGACGAACAGAAATAAAAGAGTAGTAGTTCGACACAGACTCTTGAATTTAAAGTCATGTTGCCTGACAGCGGTTGACACTTTCTCACTCCGGTAGATGCCCCCCTTAAATTAGACAACACAATTCTACCTATCCAATAATGTGGCAATAGTTGTTCTCTGTTTATCATTGATATTTAACATGATGAACTCATAAAACATTGTGAGCTTCCCAAAATTGTACCTATAATGTAACATCATTTAGTCCATTACATAATATATCTGATTAAAAATAAACAAATAATCAAATGTTCTCTACCATTTAGTTTTTCTGCCTTAGTCTACGTTTAAGAGAATTTACGTTGTGCTGATATCTCTCCTGGATACATGGTTTCCTCATGTGGTGCTTGTGTCTGCATGAGAATCATTGTCTGCTAGCATTTTATGTCAGATCGCTTTTATTGTAATATTGGTATGTTGTTTAGATAATGTGAACATGTGGAAGCTCATCCATCCTTGCTGCTATATAGTGAAATGGAGCTGTGTGAAGTAATTCATGTTATCTGGGTGCATTTGACAAGTTCACTGTTGGATCGATGTCGGCACCAATCCACCCTGCTGAGATGTTGTAAAATGGGGCTGGCTTATTAACTTATGTCAGCTGGGTGCTGCTGCTGTCTTCATTTGCCTTATAGTGGGAAAATTCTGTCAATTCTCATTATGATTGTTAGCCGGCTGGCCCCATTTTCCTCGAAGAAAATTTTGAAGAGTTCTTGTTTTATCCATCCGCTGGCTCTGTTGCCCTCATCGTGGAAATTTCCATTAATTCTTATCTGTTGGTCCATGTTACCCTCCACATGGAAATTATCATTATGTATTCTACTATATAACTCTTCCAGGCCTCCACCGTGGTTCGGATACCACGTTAAACTGTAGGTCCTCCATTTCATCTCATAATCATTCCTACCATTGCACATTAGCGTAAGTGCGTATAACCCGAACGGGTAGTAAGACGCGGTGCTAATAATAATAATAATAATAATATATAACTTTTAGAATGCTATAACATTTAGTAGGTCACATTTATAATAACTACAGCTAAGTCTCTGAACGGGCGCAGCTAACTAGCTGGCCATGGTCTTTATGTTCTGAACACAGAGCTCTCCTTCAAATCAAGGCGGAGAGAAAAAAAAAACACATGGCCATACAATGTTGCACCACTTACTGGGCAGATGATGTTTAAAAATGCAGTCAGATAATGAAGTGTAAAATCTAAGCACAAACAACCATTTTTTTAGATTTTGTTCTTTGAGATCATTATTTAGTTAGTTAGCATTGTTTGCTATTTGCAAATAATTATGATTTTAACATAACTATCAAGCTTATTACATAATTTGAAAGATACTCTTTGAAGTAAATCTCTTTGTCCAGTGGTAGCAATGTAAAATGTGAACAGTTTTTATGTTTTTAAAATTCTGTAAGAAAACTTAAATCTGCAAAAAAAAAAAAAAAAAAAAAA
>CABFWO010000684.1:148859-237645 GCA_902155825.1 Timema genevievae | reverse complement strand
GTGGCGGGGGGGGGGAGTAGTTCTGCAAGGTGAGTCTACTAGGGTGGAGGAGGGATTTTGTGGAGGGGTGAGGGGATGGGGTTAGGCAGAGGGTGGTGTGTGTGCGCATGTCACTATAATCCATACTAAGGCTGTTTGAGAGATGTATAATGCATTCTATCTTTATATTATGATATTGGTACACCTCTAAATATGAGTCATTACGACTTGTTAGCAGAAAGCTCTAGTATTAGCAACGTTCACATGTGGGCAAGTTCGCCAGGCAAAATGAAATTTGAGTGAAAAAGATGAGCTATGAAACATATTTTTCAATAGAGCAAAACAAAAAATGTATAATGTCCCATTGTTACTATTCATCATCATGAACAGCTTCCAGCCACAGGTTGGATCTGTTTGGAACACAAGCCTCTCCCCCGTCTCTTTTCTTCCCACCACCTCTCTCCCTACACCTTGGCCCAGTCTTCTCCTCTTTCCTCCACAATCCTCCTTACTCCCTTCAGCCATCTATCCCTTGGTCTTCCTCTCGGCCTCCTACCCCTCCACCACCATATCCAACATCCTTTCCCTCTCCATTCTTCTCTCATGGCCATACCACGTTAGTCGTGCCTCCTCTCTCCTGTGCTGGACTGGCTCTTACTCATGTTACTAGTAATAATAAACATTTGTTTAAAAGAATGTCAATGTGGGACTCACCTAGGCCGGATCCTGTCATCTCATGGGCAGCAGTAGTAGTAGCACTGTTGACATTTGATGAGGTATACTGAGTGTTGTTCCTAGGAGCCACAATACTCGAGTAGAGAGGGCTGTCATTGCGGGCCACTGGAATACTGAAAGGAGCTCGTGTCTCGCTCGCATGCAAAGAAGGAGTCACCCGCACACTCTCTGAGCCCACTAAAGAAGGAGCTAGAAATACACAAAATTGTTTTTCTTCATCACCATTACCATTTGCAACAGGTAAAGCCCCTTGGTGAGGTGTAAGACTGGCATAAGTGAAGACAAAGGCACTTCTTGAGGAAGTTTGAAACATCCATGGATATGTTTGTGAATAAAGGGGAATATTTAAATCGCAGAAAAATTAGCAAGCTTAATACAATTTTCAAATGTTTGAAATTAAAAAAGGTTTTATTAAGGACTGTAATAATATATAAGAGTTAAAATTGTCTTTTTATGTAGGCTGACCTTATGCTATATCCCAGTGACGTGGCTGTACACACCTTTATTTCTTTACCTAAAGCACTCTTTTGAAACCTTATTGAACAAGAGTTTGAAACCAATAAACATAGATATCATTCTTTCCTTATTTCTCCCTCTCTACATAAGTATCCAATTAAGTTTAATGTAAAGGCTTTCCAAACAAAGATCAAACTAATTGTTTATATTGAAGTGAAGTAATTTTAAAAGAAAATTACATTCTAAGAAAAGTTTTATGAAAAAAATATAAGTGCAGTTGCATACTGAGGCAGTGAGTTAGTGAAATTTACATCAAAGTTAAATTATTAGATATCATGTAAATATTTTTACAGCCAGACAAGGGATTTGATGCAAAAAGTAAAACTACAAACTAAGCTATGTGGAGAATAGCAATATTCCAATGAGCCAGTGTGTCTATTTTAATACATACATACCTAATCACGTTGTTCCCTTAAGGGTTAGGCAAGAAACTGTGCATATAGCCACAAAAAAAAACTCTGCTGTACTTCGTCCATTCTCACTAACATTCTCCTCACTTCCCTATCCTTAAATATCCTCTTCATTTTAACAACATTCATATACAGAGTCATGGATGCTCCTCTATTCTTAAAACTATTAATGTTCATCTTTTTTTTTACACATTTGTCTACTACATTTAACCACGTCTTATATGGCCTACCCCTTTCTTTTGATCCACACACTCTAACTTCATATATTTGCTTCGTCACTCAATACACTCATCCTCTCAGCATTTCCAAACCAATATAAGACACTTCTTTCACATTGACATATTGGATTCCTTTTCAGCGTATAACCTGAACAGGTAGTAAAACGGGTGTTAAAAAAATCTCTTTCAAATTGCACTCCTTCAGCATCCATACATTACTGACTCTATCTAAACAAGTTTTTCCACATAAATTTCTTAGATATCAAATTCGAAGAACAATATTCACCTTGATTTTGTGTTTCTTTTGACAAATCCATGCTTCACATCCATAGAACAATGTTGGTGTTAACTTTTATATAGTGCCATCTTAGTCTCTTTAAATAATACTTTATTTTTTGCAACAGTCCATATACATCCAACTACTCTCCAAGATGCATTCATCTGTCTGTCAATTTCACCATCTATTCTTTCATTTTTACAAAACATTCAGCCAAAAAACACAAAATTATTCACTTCTTCTAACAATTTCCATTTATACTAAGTTGACAATCATTTCCCGATCAGTCTTTATCAAAAACTATCACCTTAGTTTTGGAAACATTTATACAAAGATCCATTCCCATTCTGCCTATCACTACATTTAAATGATTTAATGTATTCTGCAAGTCACTTTCATTCTCAGCCATTAATACAATAGCATCTGTATATTATAGCACAATCCCTCATATTAACCATTTGTAAACCAACCGCGTCCTCACAAGCATCCCTTATACACTTATCCATGAATACATTACACGACCATGGAGACATAACACAACCTTGTTTAACACCTTGTCCAATCTCAAACCAGTTGCTCAAAGCTCCATCCACCCTAACATATGCTTTGTTTTCATCATACACCGCCGTAATTTCATTTACTTACCTTACATCCACACCACGCACTCTTAGAATATTCCATTACATAGTGCTTAGCAAAAGACACTTTCTTCCTTACTGCCATACATTTCTCCATCAGATGTTGCAATACAAATATCTCATCCATACAACCTCTACTTAGCATAAATCCACATTACACACACAAAATCTTGTCCACAGATTTTCACCCATCTTGTAAATTAAGACTCTCTCAAAAACTTTGCCTGAAATACTCATCAAACTAAAGGCCTATAATTATTACATGAACCCTTATTCACTAGAAACATTAGAAATCCCAGCACACCCATTGAAAAACTCACAAGATCTGGCATAGAATGCCATGGCCTCTGACTTTAAGCATTTCTCTGGTCATCCCATCTATGGCTGGAGTTTTGTCATTCTTCAACACCTCAGCCTCGTTAATTATTTCATTCATCATAACATTTTCCCTATTTTTTGTTACTTTCTCTAAATTTTCGCCATACAATTGCTCAAAATACTCCCTTTATAGCTCTCTTATACTGTATTTATTCCAGATCATCTCACCACGTTAATTCTGAATGCCACAGGTCTTTCTTTGCATTCCCTGTTTCATTCTTTTTACCCACTTACAGAACACCTTATTTCCTTCAAAAATATTCCACATTCTATATCCTTTGAATCTAATTTGCTCCTTACTCTACCTTACTACTCTCTATCCATTTATCCTTTTCTCTTCGTATATGTTCGACAATCTCTTATGTTTTGTTTCACTCTTTATAGCAATCATTTGTTTGTTTGCTTCTTTCTTTTCTCTTACAGATTCTTTCATTTGTTCATTCCACCGTGCATCTCTTTTTAAGTTCCCTGCCAGTACAGCTCCACACATATCTTTCGCATACTCAACTAAGATCTCTTGTATTCCATTCCAAGTACTTTCTATACTAGCATTTATTTCGACATTCCATTAATGTTCTTGTAAAATTAATTTTTCGCCCAGAAATCTTTCATATTGCACTCTCACGCATTTATCCTGCTTAGTACTCTTGCATTGCTTCCTCATAAAAGTCCTACCTAAATCCACTTCCGATATCAAAAGGAAGTGATCCGTCCCTTATCCAGCTTTGCGCACAGCCCTGGTATTATTTACCAAACGTTTAAGTCTCTCATCATACACCACAAAATCAATCATCATTCTTGAATCCCCCCTCTGCTATGTATACAAGTGAATAGCTTTGTGCTTACACAAAGTGTCCTGACACAAATAAACCTTTTTCTAAACACAAACTTACCAACTAATTACCATTCTCTTTTACCCCGTCATAACCATACTCGTCTTAACACACTCTCTCTCTGAATTCTCTCTTTGGGTACCCACCCATCCATTAATATCCCCTAAAAAGATGATTGTTTCACCCGGTTTACATGCATTCAAGACTTCATTGAGCTCATTCTAAAACTCCCCTCTCACATTCTCGTTTTCATCCTCCACCGAAGCATAACCTGCAACTAACATAATTCTACGAATGCCTATTGTCATACTTACCCATAAAAGTCTAGTTGAAACCAACTCATACCTTTTCACATACAGCTTAGCTGTTGGGCTTACTCCCCGACTTCCCCTTACCAATTCATCCACACCTGACCCCAGTGCCAAGCTACTATCACTCATCATCAAAACATCTTTCCCTTTTCGCTTGGGTTCACATACACACAAAATATCTCTCTACCACACACTCCTCTCATATTTTACATTCCAATAGTCCATGTTCTCGTCAGCTTGTCAACAGATAGACAAGCTGCCCATTGCAGCTTTGGTCATCTCAGGCTTATATTGAACATTTTCTTTTAGTAATAATTAGTTTAGATGCAACTCTAGATTTGGTTGTTTTTACAAGTTAGGAAGCTTGAAACTATTCATATGGTCATGAAACTTGTCAATTTCTGTATTTATTTTTTTCTCACTTTTGCCTGCTCCTCAAAATAGAGAATTGTATTAAAGTGGAATAGAAGGTAAGGGAAATTAAGACTTGTTTTTTCCATTTGAACTTTTTTTTTTCCAGGAATTTATCAAATAGTGCTTCAGGAGATATCTTTATTTCATTTTCCCTTCACAGAGTAGCTTCAACAGTTCTTTAATATCAGTCGGGAGCATATGGGAATTTGCTGAGAAACATTTTAAATGAAGCGTTAAAGTTTTCATCTAATTTTATGATTCCTGGGAATAATATTCAAGAACTGTTACCACACATAGAAAATTAAACTAAAGACATATAATGAAGTACTTTTTTTTTTTTTTGGCCAAGAGGTTTTTTGCTATAAAAACTGCCAAAATACTAAGAATTAGTTTGCTTTCTTCTCCATTCTACCTTAAGACTACTTGGTAAAAAGAAATAGGCACCTGCCTCTACAATTAGCCCTCTACTAAGGTGCCAACATTGTCATTAAAAACACCAACTTTGAAGACCATACATAGCTAAGAGAATTGAGATACCATAAAGAAAATGAGAGCTTAAACCTCCTGGGAAACCATGATCAAATTAACACAGAATAAAATTATATGTCTAAAGCTTGTTTCTTTAAGTTTACATTAAAAAATGTTGTGTACACACCTGTCATCACTAATGCGTGCCACATGACCAACCCACTTCAGCCTATACGCCTTTATTAACGTTAATATGTATGGGGATACAAGCCATGAAGGTTTTCATTAAGTATCTTTATCCATTCTACTTTTGTTAATCCCTCTTAGGTCCAAATGTCTTTCTCGGCAGGCACTACTTTGTTTTCAAAATTCTCAATTTATTGTCAAGGCTTCCCAACCAATTCAAATGATATAAATTAACTGCCTTTTAGTTATTAGATAAAGAGCACCTATCATATGAATAAACCTTGTTCAAATCCAGAATAATAGTATTTTTTTGTTTTTTGTCAGAAATCTGGTGTTTCTAAGACACAAAGAAATATCCTGCAGTTTTTTTTGTTTGTTTTTTTTTCCTTCCCCCATGAGTGTGATACTTGAAATCAACTATGCAATACTAACTTCTTATAAGCAATATTAGGATAATAATTGCTCGACTTCTTTTGAGAGACATTTAGCAGAAAAGTGCATTTAGTTAGACTTTTGTTAAATATTGTTTAAGAGTAAATATTTCACAACTATATGGTCATACAAATTTAAAAAGTGACTAAATGTGACGAGAATGAATATAAGCTAAACAGTAAAATACATACAAGTATAACTTAGATGCCAGGCCTCCACTCGTGGTTCGGATTCCACGTTAAACTGTAGGTCCTCCATTTCATCTCACAACCACCCTACCATTACACATTAACGTAAGTGCGTATAGCCCAAACGGGTAGTAAGACGAAGTAATAATAGTGATGATGATGATAATGATGATTATAATGATAATGATGATTATAATGATGATGATAATAATAATTAATCAATAAAATTATTAATAATAATAATTCAATAATAATTAATAATAATTAATAAATAATAATTAATCAATAAAAATTATTAATAATAATTCAATAATAATTAATAATAATTAATAAATAATAATTAATTTATAATAACAATAATAATAATGTCACTTAGAATTCAGTCACAAGAATATAACAAATAATACTAAATACACTTAATTGCTGAATGTTTAAAACTCACAATAAAATATAAATATAGTTTTAAGCTAAAGTTAAGAGGTGAACAAAATCATAAATTAAAAGTTAATAGTCGCTAAAATTTGAAATGGGTTTTTTGATCATTCTTGTTCAAGATGGGTAATAGTAAGCTAACCTCAGTCCATAGGACCAATGATAAATTAATAATTTAAATTATTTATCTGTACAGCTAAGTTAATACTACTTATCAATTAAATTTGTATGTACTTACATTTTTGTGAGTGAAAAATATGTTAACCACTTATATCAAACTTGATGAAAATTTGAGCACTGCCCTTCAAGACAATGGCAGCAAAGCAAGTCTGATGATTATATTGCTTGGCTGTAACTATAGGTAACCTAGTAATTAGAGGGTTGTTGAATATTTTATTCTATTGACATCTTCAACAAGTTCTACTTTCCCAAACTGTGTTAATAAAGACTGCATCTTGACTATAGGTCTTTTATTACCAAGGTTACTGCACAACCTATGTTTATACTGACTGCACCTTGACTTTAGGTTTTTATTACTTAAGGTTACTGCACCTTGACTTTAGGTTTTTATTACTAAGGTTACTGCACCTTGACTTTAGGTTTTTATTACTAAGGTTACTGCACAACCCATGTTTATACTGACTGCACCTTGACTTAAGGCCTTGATTATTAAGATTACTGCACAACCTAAGTTTAGAATGACTGCTTGTTGACTAAAGATCTTAACTCATAGATTAGTACACAACCTACATTTTTATTGACTAGATATATATTAGCTAGGTTACCCCCTACGTCAATCATTTCCCCAAAGATTTTCTACAACTATTATCCAATCAAATGGAAATATATTTAAATATGTCAGGATGAAATTACATTTTACGCTATTAGTTTTTTCTGCTGAACGTCTTTTAAGTACATTCTTCTCCTTACGATCTCGATTAAAATTTTTGGTCGATTTGAGCTTGTATGGTAGTTCCAGACTTGTCGCTATATGGGACTCTGGGTTTGGGTTATGACAAGTCTTGCTCAAGGTGGCTTCATGTTCTGGTTTGCCAGAAGTTGAATTATAGCTCGGCTTCCACCGACAGTTCAGGTCTTTCCTCTTCATGACATCGCGCTCATAATCGTCATCATCACAATCACCCTCATAGTTATCTTTGTAATCCACTTGTTTGGCTTTCCTAGGACTAGTATTGGGTTTCCTGGCCATGTAATTTGTTACAAGACTAGGATTTTTATCCTGAAATTGAACATTTATGACAATGAGATTGTAAAAAAACAATCCATGATAAAATGTATCTGAGTAAACACTGAGTTGTATGGATTTAACAAAGGCCAAAACCAAGTTGATCCCTCACAAACAAAACTAAAACTGGAGTTTAAAAAATAAGGTTCGAAATATAAGAATTCTAAACTTTTTTTTAGCTAACACATAAAAATTGGCCTGTCTGATATCTTTCTATTTTAGTAACTACTAAAATTCAATATCTTATTTTGTGGTATAAGAACATGATATGCAATGTATGTAAAATTCGTAGTACGGGAGGACACTGTAAATAAGATGCCAATCTAGTTTAGCTCTTTTATAAGTAATAAATCTTAAATCCCTCTAACTCATGACAAAATCTAACCACTAACTTGTAATTGTGGTTTGCATGAAGTGAAGTTTATAAGGTATTAATAGGCCCTATATGGAAATAAAGACTAAGATAATATGATTAATTTAAAGGTAGTGATGGATTTCAGGAACAATGACGATGTTTGGTCAGGAACAATAATAATTTTTGGTAAGTAACAAGATGACTAAAAGTAATATTTCATAATGTTTACCAAGTATGCAAGAAGAATATGTTTAAAGTAATTGACAAACAACTAAGAGCTACATAAATTAGATTTTGTTTAGATTAATACAGTGTTGTTTTTTTTCTCTTACCTTGTCATTTTCATCATTGTTGGAACATTCAGTAGTTGTCGATGAAGTTTCCTCCTCTGAGCCGACCACAGGTTCACACACATTTTTGCTCTTTTTAAATGATCTTGTTACTTTTTTGGCATCTAATGATTCTTTTGTTTTCTTGTGTGTACTAACAGTTGTGTGACTGTTTGTTGATAAATCTCTATTATCTAGTGTTTCTGAGTTTTTACTTTTACTACTTGTCTGTGAATTAGGTGTGTTGGACCTTGAAAAAACACTATTCCAACTTTTCTTGAGTAAAGATATCTCTTGTATCGACCCTGACAAAGAAGATGGATCACTATTATTGCTACTTTTCTTTGAAAGCTTTTTTTTATTCCTTATCGACAGTAAAGGTGTGAAATTGTTTGAGAAGTTTGATTTTGGTTCACTATATTTTGGAGGAGTTAAAAGATGATTTTTTGTTTCAGTTTCTGTGAGGGATTGTTTATCTGAATGCACCCAACCTTCAGTGCTTTTATGACTCACACTGCTGCTTGTGGAATATGCACAAGCATTAAGACTGCGATTGCTTTTTTCTTGTTTCTGTGTGTCACTACTTACCCCCCAAAACTCCTCCCCGCCCTCTTCACTATTCAACCTTTCTGTCTGAAGCTCACACCCTTTTGATGAGTAGGGGGTCCCAAATTTGCTAAAGTCTAAAGTAGATATTGGTCTTTCTTTGGACATGGCACTGATAGCAAACTTCAAAATTCTGTCCGACTCAAAATATGCGGCAGCGATAACACATAATAATAAGAATATCATAAAACTAATTGCCGAGTAGTAGAGTATGGGTTCCCAGGTTGGGCGGTTCAACACACTGGAACAAGAAGCCAAATAGACGGGTGGTAGAGTGGTTTCTAATGTGTAGTTAACCTCCATCCCCAAGCTTGTGACGATACTCAGGGTTCTCTGGATTTTAGACAGAGTGAAATCTGGAGTGAAGGCCACATCTATCTTGCGAGTGGTATTGGGAGGTAGCAAGAAACCATTGCAGTTGAGTATTTTGAAGCCAAAGCCCTCGCATGGAAGTCCGTTGATGCTGAAACTGTTGATATAAATGGGAAGTTCTCCTGCATTGCGGGCAGTAAATGATCTCTTCACTGTTAGATTTGGAGCCGGAAAGAGGCGATTTTTTTCTCCTGAAAATATAATTGTTTAACTTCAATATTACTATTAATCTTTAGAGTTAAAAGTTAAAGTACTCAAATTTTATAATATTATGTAGTATAAATATTAATGGAAAAGTGTAATATATATTTATTTACTAAATTTGTGTTGCCAAGAGTTATCAAATATAATTAAATTCTTGCAGCAAATTAATAATTAATTTAAATTATATATATATATATATATATATATATATATATATATATAGAGAGAGAGAGAGAGAGAGAGAGAGAGATTTTCTATAAAAATTATATTAAAATAACTGTAACTTAATAGTTGTCTTGTTTTGTAACTATTTTTGTAGAACCTAAATACTTCTGTATTCTTATATTAAACATATGTTTCAAGAATAATTCTTGCATACATTTTATATTGTTCTTTCTGTTTAACCTGATAGTGTAATCTGTCAAGGTAAGATTGCTACCGTTCAGGATAAATGGAGTGTACATGTGCATATTCAAAATAAAATAAAAACCATACAAATTTAAGAAGCATAATTTATAAAGGTCATACTTTCACAATCTTTTAGGTGCTTTTCAGTCAGCTCAAATAACATGGCGGCATCTGAGCCGGGTTTCCTGTTCCCAAATTTGAACAAAGGAGCTGCAGCATGGCCAATTACTCGCACAACCTCCAAGATTGTCAAGTTGTTCCTGACACATATAAGATATTATTAGTCAAGAATGGCTTAGAAGTTAACAAAGGAGCAACATCATAGCCAATTTGTTTCTAGTACATACATTAAATGTAAATATAACACCAGAATATAAATAATGAAGGATAAAATGCAAATGTTTAGTATTAAAATTGAGTGAGCAAATGAAAAAGTTAAATTCAATGTTGAGACAGAGTGGCCACTCAAAACTTAGAAAACAATTCTAGCACAGTTCTTGTTTTCTTGGAAAATTAAATTTAAATATATTTTTCTCGAGTTTTTAAAAGGCTTTTCCTCCAGTTATGAGACTTTGAACAAATTATTCTGAATACAAATTTTTGCTGTTGTAAAATATGTGTTAAACACACCACCAAATTTTAGTATTCAAGTGTTGTTAATAAATACCTCTCTAAGATATTTGAAGTGGTCCTCCCTTGGAAAATTTTCAAAATTTAGATACCCCTAGATGCTATTTAGAGTTATCCTTGCCTGGAAAATTTTAGTAAATAAGACGCCACTATAAGGTATTTTAGGTGGTCCATCACCAGACAATTTTCAAAATTTGTACACCCCTAGAAACTATTTAGAGCAGTCCTTGCCTTTAAATTCTCTACAGACAGAAAAATTCAAGAATTTTTCCCTGAATTTTTTTCAGATGCACAAATTAAAGCGTAGTTCCTGGTTTTCCCAAACAGTAGCCTCCCTATAATATTAAAATGTGTAAGTAGTCTTAACAAGAGTTTGCGTATTTATCCAGTGGCATAGCATTTTAAAAATGGGGAGAGTGAAATCATGGAAAAAGCTGTTTTAATTTGATTTTTTAAAATATATTTTAGCCCTAGCTAATTGATCTTTTAAGCAAATAAACCCATTATTGATCTGTGTTCATATATCTCTAGAAACTTGAAAATGGCACACTTAACAATATATGTGTTATTTGTTTTTCTTCCATTTTAAAACTATCTTGAAATCAGATATCTTTATAATAATTTGAATACTCATAATAGATAAAACAATGTCTTCAAAGGAAAAACTAGAATTTAATTTAATTTAAAAGACGCTGTGCCAAGCCAGAAATTACCAACTATTATTATTTTATATTAGGAAGAAGATACAGGAAAGTTGGATAGAAACATATAAAAGGGACGAACATGATATGGCTTTTACAATGAAAAGAAGAACACAGTTAACTCTTTAAATTGCTGCCAATAAACAAAGAGTTAATGGTTGCCTCTTAAAGAAAATCGATCGTCACTGCCCAATCCCCCGACCTAGGTTTCATTCTATCGGAACTCATCAGGGAGGAGTGTGAAACGCACAACGCAACTTCATGTACCTCCTTCCTAATATAATACAATTACCTCATAGAGCAAAAAAGAGGTTTTCCTTGTAGAGATACATTATATATTTGCATCCAATTATTATTCCAGAATCTGTCTTGCATGTTTCCATAATGGCACAGCTTATAGGAATAGTGTCATGTTCCAAAGGAGAGACTTATTTTTCAGGATAAAAGGCTTAAATTGAATTATTCCACTCTAGTGTAAATTATAATAAAGGATCATAATGTAATTCATCAAGGTAAGATTGATAACTTTCAGGGTGAATGGAGTGTGCATCTTAGCACTTAAAAAAAATAGAGGTATTGACAGAGTTACTAGAATAAAGTATCAAGTCCAAAAACAGGGTTATGGTAGGAAAAAAAAGTATCTTTAAAACAATTAAATAAACCCAATGTGTGCTTAGTATTAATTTTTGAGAGGAACCAATAAGTAATTGTTGACTTACTATCCAGGCTTTAACCAACAGGAGAGTCCTTTGTGCTGTAAAATGAGAAAACAGGGTTTGGGGAAGTGAATGGCTTCTGTTTGTTTGGGAATATAAAGGGGAGAACAGGGGAAGATAATTTATTTCTGAAGCGGTGCATTGCGAGCTTATTCACTTGACAGAACAGGATCGAGAATTTCCAATGTGTGGCTTGTTTATTTACCTAAACCAGTGTGTTGTGATTATTCAACCCTACAAAAGATTCACAGGTCTGTTTCCCTGAATAGATTCTAAAAATATGTAGATAGTGTAGTGACTCAGCACAATTTTACCTTTGTCCTTCTTTCTAGTCATCTCAATGCTATTTGTAGAATGAGTCACCACAAATGTTGCTTTTCTATGATGAAATCATTTCACCCCTCCCCACACTTTTCCATCATATCTTTAGTATGGTTCACCCGATTTGGTGGCAGCGTGGTCAATGCGTCACACTCACAATATACTAGGCTGCTGACTATAGGGTGATTGGAGTTCGAATACTGGTTGGGTTTACTGAGGTCCCCCCATTGGTTTGCCACTCTTCCTCCATGTAAATGCGGGTACACTTAAACTAAATTCAACCTGCATCATCCTTCAATCATTAGTCAAATTAGTACATATAGCTTGAACAGGTAGTATTATTTGTTGTTAAAAATAATAAAATCCGTATGTTGCTACCTAGAATGGTATTTCCTGAACTACGAATCACAGTTTGGCAAGAGGTTGTGACCACTTTACTTCACTTGCCACTAGGAGTGGTGTAAGAATACTTTAATGGCATTGTTCTAATAGTGGATGGTGAAGGAGAGAATTTATACCACTTGAAGAGTGTTATGGATGAAATGTTGAAAGATGCGGCACGGGTAAACTCTTTTTGAGCAAAAAGACGGAATTCCTAGACTGGCCTTTGTGGTACGAAAGACAGAACTAAATACAACATTTAGGTGTGATTGAGTGTACATCAGGGTTAATGCGAAAACACTACAAGAAACTTAAGAATTTTTAGAAAAATAGGAGGAGAGATTTACTTCCAAGTGTGTGTACAAACAAAATGATTTAACAACATACCCTCATATAAAATATTTATTGTGAGATTAGCAAAGCATGATTCGTAAACATGTACAATTATAAGTTATTTGTCATACCACATAATCTTCAGATATAAATTTTTAACAAAAATTGTTAGAGCTATTTTTGAAATATTTAGAATTTTCAAAAATTTGCCATTAGTAAACTACCCTTCAACATTGTTTTGCTCAAAAATCAATCATACAGTGATATTTGTCATATATAACAAATCATGGACATGTATTTTAAACAAAATTGTTAAAAACCATTTTCAAAAAATATGAAATTAAAAAAAAATTCCTCATCAGTAATTTACCCTGAATTAAAGGGCTAGGGCCAAAAAAAATGTTTTTGTGATGTAGCCCTATATATCTAATTATCATGTTGTAACAAAATACATAATTCTATTTTGGATCTGTGACCAGAGACAGACAGACAAAATATTTAACCTGTTAAAATTATTTTATATTAAAATGGAAAATCGTGTATTAATCACAACATGTGAATTGTGTGGAATGCCAGGCCTCCACCATGGTTCGGATCCCACGTTAAACTGTAGGTCCTCCATTTCATCTCACAATCACCATACCATTAGACATTAGCGTAGGTGTGTATGACTCGAACGGGTAGTAAGACGCGGTGAATGATGATGATGATGATGATGATGATGATGATTATTATTATGATGATAACTATGGTAATGATAATAATGATGATAATGATGATAATGATAATAATAATAATAATAATAATAATAATAATAATAATAATAATAATAATAATAATAATAAACATGGAAAATAATTCTTGTAAATTGCCAGGCATAATGATTTGTAGAACATTTATATTTATAAACTCCTTTCTGACTTTAATTTTTCATATTTGTATTAAAACTTCCAATGTGTCAGTGATTTATAAAGTCTATATGAGACTGAATATTACACTGCTGATCCAGATAAATACCTGATGTATATGATGGCTTCTTCTGGACCCAGATGGGTGGGAAAGAATCCCAGACGGCCATGAACTGTCTGACCAGGCTGTAGCACAAGAGTCACACTTTCTGGATGGCCTACGACTTGGACATCTTCAGCAAACTTAATTGACCAGCCCGCCCAAAAGAACAAACCTGTCCAGTTCTTACTTCTATCACCTGTCACTTGCCAGTTATTGAATCTGCAATTAATTAGAGTGAAGCACATAACATTACATACCAAACACATTGTACAATATTTAAACATGGATACATTCAAGCTGCGCCTGGTGTGAGAGCCTAGACGGATATGAAAGAAATTTTAAAGTTGCCATGTGAAGAAAATTAAATTCTATGTTTGTAATGAAGCAATATTTTATTCATTTTGGCCAAAAAAGTGTTTTGCCATCAAAACTGCAAAAACACTGGCTTTTTATCGTGTCTCCTTCCATCCCACCTTAACTTGCTTCAGGAGCTTAACTCAAGCTTCCCCCCTTTAAGATGGTTATTGGTATTTCCTCTTTATTTGCACCATCCTTTGAAAACTTACAGAGTTATTATTTCTGTTTCTCTTTTGTGCGCTTTTCTTGTAAAAATAAAACAAGAGCTTAGAAACTTCGGCAATGATTGGAAGGAGAAGGGTATGTCTTGGTTAACCTATATTTCTATTTACAGTGAGATTCTTTTACTGACAACTCTTAATATATAAATGATTTTTTGTACTCGCTTCTGCTGTAGCCGCATAGTCTAAGTCAGGCGTCATTCTTGAGTTAGACCGGAGCGCCAATGATGGGGGAGAACCAGGTTTCAAATACCAGTCAGGTGTACTGAGAGTGGAATTTCCTAGATTGCTTTCCACTCCCCCTGCATGCAAATGTGTGTACACTCTCCCTAAAATTAAAACCTTTTTCATACTTAACACATTAGCGTAATTCGTACATTTGTGTATAACCTAAACAGATGGTAAGAAATTGTAATAAACACATATAAATATATGCATTACTTATTTAATCATTATGTAGGCGACTATGCTTACATTCATGAAACCTTTTAAAAATTATGGATTTTTTATATACAGAAATGTTCCTATGGTTGATATCAATAAAATAATTATTTTAACTCTGTTATAAATACAAATATTAAGAAAAGTATTGTTTATTTAGCTAATAATAAGAGTTATAATGTGAGAGTGAAACATTAGCCTTGTGGTCTTAAACTCAAACTTGCCAAAAGGCCAAATTCACAAACTTTGGGTGTGTTGTGTGTTACATCGTATAATATATCGCAGCCTATATATAGCCCTATAAAATATATTCTACATTTTTGTTTCTTCCGCGGATCTTCCTACCTTGCCAGACTATTCACATTCTAATAATTCTAGTAGGTAAGGGATGTGAAGGATCTCATTTAGAGAAAATGTAACCACATTAGAGTAAAAGTATGGTGAGGAGATTGGGGAAGGTTAAATTTAGAGGAAGTATACTTGCATTTTGCGGGGAAGGAGACAGGGAAATCATTTATAAGAAACCATCCTCGGTACATCCGACAGGGTTTCAAACCCTGATCACCCCATCATCAGTTGGCCAATTTATTGAGAGAGTAATATCTTAGATAAGAGAAGGGGTTCTTAAACCCTTTACAATACAGACTCCCAAAGGATTGCCCAATATATCCCCATAACCCCTCCTCCAGACTGTCAAAATAATAATAATTAAGATGCTAGTATGACTTCAAAATATGTTAATATCTTGGTTTTACTTTACAGTATGGATAGCTAGGTATAGAACAGCTGAAAGCAAACTCTAGGGCTTCTTGCTTATTTACTTACTCTGTGGCATTAGGAACTTGAAAATTCATTGCTGCACTTATATAAGTACACCACCAATCTCTATCTTGAACTAGTTATATCCAGTCCACCTCATTACACCCTATCTCTTTCAGGATCAGTCTAATGTTATCCTCCCATCTGTGTCTAGGTCTTTCCAAGTGAATATTACTATTGGGTTTGCCAGTCAGTACCCTGAATACGATTCTAGATTCTCCCATTCACCCTGCATGTCCTGCTCACCATAATCTACGAGACTTGATTATCCTAACAATGTCTTGTGATGAGTACAGGGTATGTAACTCATCATTGTGTAACCTCCTTCATTCCTCAGTAGCCTTATCGCTTTATGGACCAAATATCTTCCTAAGCACCTTGTTTTCGAACACCTTAAATATGTTTTAGCCATGTAAGGTAAGAGACCACTTTTCACACTTAGAGAGAACTGCTAATTTTTTTCTGTATATTCTGAGTTTTACATTCCTGGCCATCAGGGGAGATTCTACCAACTTGCTGACCGAGTAATAGCAAACATTTTTTGACTTTTTTTTTCTTCCTAATTTGCAATCTAATATTATTCTTGATAATAAAACTGTTCCTAAATATTTACATTCATTAACTGTGCAGTACTATCTAAATTATCATCCCCAACTTGTGTTCTCAATGTGATCATATACAAGGTGCTTCAGTGGGAGGTTCTATATTTTAATTATTTATAACTTTGTGGGCATGATGGTGGTTAAGTGTCAAGTGCACTCAAATGGTGTGCAAAATATATGAGGGTTTTTTTTTTCCTCCAAAAGTGCAGCAGTGTGCAGAAGATGTTCGTGAGCGATTGCTTCACTTCCCCCGGAAATCACTATGCTCATTATCACAGGAGATCAGCTTATCCGTGACGCTGTGCCAAAGAGCAGCTTGACAGGCAAAAATCAGGTCGTACAGAGTAACAACTGTGCACCAGTTTATGGAGCCCAACCACATCAAGTATGTAGGTAGTTATTGCATTTGGTTCCTCATCTTTGGGAAAATAAACCCTTAAATATTGATGATGATGATGTGATTTAACGATGAAGTTTAGTTTCATCTCTCAGGATATGTAAATTCCCAAAACATAAGAATTTGGGTGTCAAAAAACCCTCATGGGATCCATGAGTCACCAATTCATTCCCAAAAGGTGTGCGTGTAGTGTGCACTTTCTGCTGAAAAAGTCATTCTATATCCTATATATTCTATATCTATATCATACTATCCAGCAGAATGGTACCACATGCCACACCTCCAATGAGTCCATGGCGCTCATCAACAACTTCTTTGACAACCATGTTATCTCCAAACACCTGTGCCCCTCTCCCTCCCCCCCTAGGTTGCCAGTCTTAACGTCAGCAGATTACTTACTGCAGGGCCATCATAAGGGAAGCGTCTATAAAAACAGACCACAAACCATTCGGGATCTCCGGGAAAACATCATGACCAAAATAAACACTATCGAAGCAGGTATGAGGCGTTTATCGGACTAAAATTTAATTAAAGTTATTTCTTTTAACTAAATTGTAGCCCTTTTTTAAAATATATGTGTAATTGATTAACCGTCATGTTGTATTCCCAATAAGGATTCTATAATATTTATTTGTATAAAAATGGTACATCACAAGTACAAGTATAAATACCCTCAGTTAAGAACCCCTCGACTAGATCATTCAACCATTGATCATGTAGATTATTAAACAATGGAATGGTTATTTTAGGTTGTTGAAGTTTTTACAATACACGTAATTGCTTCAGATCATGTTAATATTAAACACTATTTTTGGCGTTTTTTTTCACTACATCTTACTACTCGATGATGTTATCTACAAATTCATATTTTTGGGGTAAAGAGATAAAAGTTAGAATTTTTAAGGAAGTGTGCTCGCATTTGCATTTGCATGGGGAAAACTTAGGAAATAATTTAAGCCAAAGCAAGAGCATCGTATGTACACGTGACAAGCTGGTTTGTCTTTAATGTTAGGGAACTCTACCTGTGTGCTCAACTCTCACTGACAGGATTGTCTCAATGCTAGGGAACTCTAGTGACGTGCTCAACTCTCACTGAGAGGAGGATTGTCTCAATGTTAGGGAACTTCTAGTGACGTGCTCAACTCTCACTGACAGGAGGATTGTCTCAATGTTAGGGAACTCTAGTGACGTGCTCAACTCTCACTGACAGGAATATTGTCTCAATGCTAGGGAACTCTAGTGACGTGCTTAGATATCATAGACTGCTCGGGATCTCAACTGTCATGCTCAGATCTTGCAGACGGTATTCTCAATGCTAGGTAACGCGAATGACGTGCTCGGCTCTCAATGACAGGAGTGTCTCAGTGCTAGCCAGCTCGACTGATGTGTTCAGCTTTCATATGCAGGATTGTCAACAATAAACTTAGATCATATAAAATATAATTAAACTTTAGTGCGCTGGGGATGTTTTGAAAGTATACTAAAGGCTACATTTTAAGACATGGCTTATCATTTATACTCATAAATGTGTATCATTACACACATTAGAAGTGCTCCTATAATAGGAATTGAGGATGGATTTTGTGGATTCAAAATGTACACAAAACTTGATATAAAGAAATATATTGCCTTTATAATTGTTAAAAAAAATTAAAAGAAACACCACTAAATAGTTGCTATTATTCTGAGTACATTATTGTTTTAGGCAATTAACACAAGATAAATGTTAATGACAACTGAGGACACACCTAAACATATTTTAGAATCCCTCGTGCTATACCCAGATTTCGCATCACCTCAGGACTGAGTTACTTTGACCTGATTTGAATTGGCAGAACTACCAGTGCTACCAGTCAATGCATTGAAATATGGTGTTGTAAAGTAAGATATATTTCGAACAATTAATATCTATTAACAGTATAAAAATCCTACAAATTTAATTGTCTGTGAAATTTAGTAGACCCTATACAGATTTTAAAAGGGTTTAAAAAATTAATATTGTCATAATAGTTTTAGGCCATCGGTTTCCAAACTGTGCTCTGCAGATACCAAGGGATTAGTCAACAGTACCCAGGGGATCTGTGGATTCAATTTTATAGTGGCTAGTCAATTTTTTTTTTAACAAATAATATTTGGATAAAAATAATTGTGAAACTTCTTTAATTGACTGTATGTTTAATTCATAAGACCTAATACCTAACCAAGAAACCCCCTGTTGAATATATTTTTACTGTCTGATTGAACCACCAGAGTTTACACTGTTTGATTCAATATTTTCTCACCGAATGCTGGGATTCTCACTATGCCCAAAATCATACATGTTTGGGGTTTTTAGCACAGCTTATTACTACTTGTTTGGGTTGGACACCTATTTACTAATTATCCAAATGTGTTCGGGGTTATGAAGGTCTAATTTTGAGTAAGAGCATCCACATTTGAATGGAGAGAGCATGGAAAAACATATAGGAAAAAAACCTCCCAGTGCATTCAACGGGATCAAACCCCGATCTCCTTGTCTTCGAAAGTCCAGTTAAATGCAAGTGTAGCGCCTTAGACCATGCAACCACCGAAGCAGGTCATACGTCTTGTTAGTAGTTGCAGTGAAATCATTATTTCCCTCCCTCATTTTCCCCTATTTACTTTCACATAAATGAAGATTTCTTGACTAGCAACCCTCCCTTTGCTGTTCTGTTTTTAGCAACATCTATCAATACAGATCATGGTCACTCATTCTCTTTCTCACTCGTGCTCAACACGGTACTTGCTACATTTGTTAGGTACAGTGTGCTTGTGTTATTTATATATTAATTAGGGTCAATTAATTAATTTATATATATTTATGATTATAGTTATTATTTTATTATTGGACCAGTGGCTGAAAAGAAGTAATTAAGTAAGCAATCAAGTATTACTTCCACAAGTATCAATGCAACCGACATTGTAAGTGTAAATAAATCTCAACGTTTTACATCACTATCTAGTATAGCAGTTCTATAACTATATAAAGTAGTAAAAGAAACAAAGTAAAATGATTCCTTTTTGTTTCTGTGTCCAACCTATATAGGTGATAAAATTTCCTCTTATGCACAATGCGTCTTGTGCAACAAAGTAATATCAAACAGTTCTATGTTACCTGCCAATTTTTGTAGACATCGTGATACTAATCACCCTGAATATAAGTAAAATTATGTTAATTTTTTCCAGCGTAAGCTTGGGGCATTAACAAACTATCGAGTCTTATGTTGAGAAGTACAAAAACTGACAATGAAAGTGCTATAAGAGGCCGCCTAAAGAATATGTTACCATAGTGTGCTTGCAGGAGAAGCCTATACAATCACTAAAACCTTAATCAAACCTTAAGCGCTTGAAATGGCTGCTTGTATGCTTGATGAGTAAACAAAAAAGAAACTTGAAAATATTCAATTTTCTAATAATACTGTTAAATGTCAAATTCAAGATCTGTCAATAGATATTAGAAAAGAATTGATGCTGTGACTTAAATTTAGCTTTGCATTTTTGTTGCAGCTTGACAAATCAAAAGACATGTCAGGGCTTGCAGTACTGCTTGTATGTGTGTGTTAATTGTTCCAGAATAAAATTGAAGAAAATGTGTTGCTCTGTAAATCTTTTTAAAGTAGTATGACTGGAGAAGAAATCTTTTGAAAGTCATACAACTGAAGAGAAAGTCATATGAATTAAGAAGAAATCTTTAATGTCATAAATATTTATATAATAGGATATGAAATTAGTTGGGAAAAGTGTGTTGATATGTGCACTAATGGTGCCAGAACAATGACAGGGGTCATGGCGCATATAAAAGATTTGGCGTCACTGTGATCCATCGACAAGTGCTTGTCACCAATATTATGAAAAGAGACAAAAAAACTGTGTTGGATGAAGTAGTAAAGATAGAGAATTACATTATATCAAGGCTACTTAATGCCAAAGTTTTCAAATTACTTTGTGAAGATATGGGCAGCAAAAACGCAGGGCTACGGCTTCATCCAGGCTGTCTAGGGTAAAAGTTCTTGTTAAGAGTTTTTGATATGGCTCAGAAATTTATTCTTTTTTAATTGATCACACAGTTTATCTTTCTCTTGGATTCAAAAATTGGTTTACTTAGCAGACATTTTTACAAGAATTTATGAATTAAATATGTCATGTCCAAGAAAGTGTATGTCAGTATTTACAACAAGGGAGAGAATAGTGTCTTTTAATTGTAAATGAAAAAGATGTGTAGAAAAATGATAATATGAATGCTTTCCAACTTTGAATGACTTAGTGATAGAAACAGAATCTATCCTGGAAGAAACTATTCATGGTAGCATTGTCCAACATTTAGATGGTTTGCAACAAGCATTTTAGAAATGCTTCCATTTCTACCGATGATGCTGTCTAGGTCTGAAATCCATTTTGTGCTTCAGAGAAACCGGATGAAATGTATGTGCAAAATTACGAGTGCTTGATGAATATTACATCTGAAATTACAGCTTGAAAAAGAAATTCGATGAACTTCCTATGGTTAAATTCTGGTGCAGTCTTCTTCAAGAATATCTGCAAGTGTTAACCGTGCAGTACTTAGACTTCTTCAGTTTCCAACAACTTACCTGTGCAGAGCTGGATTTTCAAGGTATGAAGCAACAAAATCTAAATATCAATGTAGACTGGACGTCCCACCCGACATGAGAATTCAGCTCTCTACAATCAATCCCAACTTTAAAGGATTTTGTGAGATGAAGAAACAACACCATTCTTCACACTAGTAGCCCATAAAGTAAGATTGACTATATACTTTTGAATATCTAATTTTTGTGTCAGTCTGGAAAAAATAATATAACTTATTTTAATAAACATTCTTAATTTTGGATACTTATCATCCGTATATCCTATATTTATGTGAGCAATGATGTGAGGATCTGTGAATACTCCACAAAGCCAAAAGGGGTCGGTCCATGAACATAAAAGTTTGGGAACCAATGTTCTAAGCTTTGGAATAAAAGAACGTTTTAAAAAATTTACTTAACTTTCTCTAGACTTTATAGATGCATCAAAGAGTTTCATAATAATTTAGAAGATATGAGTTATTTTATTTTAATAGCTATTATAAATGTAAAGTAGATCATTTACAGCACCTATGTCATTTAAATCTCATAGTTACCATAAAAATAACTCCATATAGCTTTTAGAGGCACTTACAGTTCATACTTTTTTTGGCTGTGTCCTCGAACCCCATAATGAAATTTAATTCTCCTTACTGTCGTTATCGTATTTGGGAAAAAAAAGGTTTGATAGAAAAATACATGTATCATATATCTTCGATTCTAAAACGCAATCAATTGTAAGACTAAGAGACACCTTATTTTTTCAGTATCACTGAGCTTTCTTATATCTAATAAATATTTTTATTACAGAATTCAATTTACTAACAACACAATACAGGAAGTACCTTATTTATAAGTAGGTGGTATCACTTCCTTCTTAATATCAGTCTAATTCATTTGAGTCGTTGATATCTGCATCTGAATCAATATCAGAGTCAATTTATTCTCTAATGGAATTGAAGAATGCACTCTTGGTCAAACTTGGAGGCGGTACGTTCGTGTAAAAACAAAATTTGTGGTCAAACATGGAGGTGGGACTTCCACATAGAAACAAAACGTGTGGTGCCGTGTGCAAAGCTCAGGAAAAATCTAAAAGAGCTGTCATTTTAAGACACCATCTATTTTAAGACGCACCCCGTTTTTATATATGTTTAGATTGCATAAAAAAGTGTGTCTTAGAATCGAAGATATACGGTATGTTATGAATATAGATGAATAAAATAGGATGTGTATTTGTGAGATTGTGTTCATGTCTGCAAATGGAAGAATTCTAAAACCAAGAAATCTCTAAACCTGAAACTAGGCGTAATTATTTAGAGAAACCTAATTGTTTGCACCCAAAGCATATTTTTATCTATATTTAACATATTATATAATGAGGCAGACATCTTAAATCTATTATCAATTTATCATTATAAAACTTTGTTTCCCCCAACTTTTAAAATCAAGCTATGCCCTTGTTTGATATTTATTTCCCACTGTGTCTTCGTGCCCATTCAGACTAAACAAATATATATTAATTACACTAAGAATGCAGGGGTGAGGAAGAAATGTAGAATTGTAGAGGAAGTTTAGCAATAAGGAAAAGATGAGAAACCCTATAAAAATTAGTAAAAGCAGCCAAGTACACCCGAACGAATTTGGAGTCCCAAACTACTCGTCACCAGAAAACTAGAATGTATGAGAATGACAGTTTTGTTCACATGCTCACCTGCACTAGTAATGTGGTAGAAACTATATAAATTATTATAAAGTACTTTAATATATATAATAATATTCTGAAAATTGAAAAATGACACCTGGACATGGGAATCTAACCCGGGACCTTTGGCTTTGGGTTCGATTCCCGTGTCCAGGTGTCATTTTTCAATTTTCAGAATATGATATCTAGATGGAGTCATCCTCACTAAAAGCATAAATAATAGCTTTGCCTATTTGATTCTATATATAATCAGATTAATATTATTACTCCCTTCATATAGATGAAAATACATTTCCCATATATTCTATTATCTTCCTCTGTAACCTACTACACCGTTGTTAAAATGCTTATAGTTTGGACGGTTAATAATAAATAATGAAAAAAAAAAAAACATGATTAACACACACTCATCAGAATTGAAAGGGAAATCATTTTATCATCCATGCTTTCATAATGGCCTAGAATACTAATAAATATTTATTAATACTTATAAGAATTTGAAACTTTCATTTTAATTAATTTAATATAATTTTTTTACTAGGTCTCACTACCAGTTCTAGTTATATACATTATACTAGTATGTTTTCGTTAAGGAAGGTGGAAAAGAAAAGGAAATGTACATACATTTGTTTTGAGGGAGAGTTAAAAACTATGTAATACAGAATTACCCTTGGTTCTCTCAACCCCTAACCGCCCTCGTAACAGTGCGGGCTGTTGCAACTGTTAATTTTGTTTATAGCTAGCAGTAAAATGACTTTTAATAAGGTTTTGTCACATTGTACGAAGTCTGGCTCGCCTGGTTCTGCAACTACTTGGCTCTGTGGGTTTTTAATGTTTTTGTTTTTTATTACATTTCCATAAATTGATTCTTTGAAGGTGATGTTGGCTGTATTCTTTACCTTGTTCTTCGCCAGTTACTTTGGAGTCAACATTTCCCCTACTTCTCCTCATCAAAAAGAAATCCACAAAACAGTAATAATTACTAATTAGTGTAGGTACTGTGGTAGGCTTTCTAACTAAAATGCTGTTTAGAAATCAATTGCCGCTGAATAATAAGTCAGTATCTTGAATCAAAACTTTATCTTACAGAGCGATAGTTTGCTTAGCAAAGCCTTCTTACACTAAATAAAGTAAAGTGCACTTCAATACTTTTTTATAGTGGAGCTGTTAATACTCCATAAAATACCATTATTTAGGCATAATATTTATAAGCTATAGTATATTTCTAATTATGTGTTAGATTTAGATGACAGTCATTCTGCATGTATGATAGCATGTCCACCAAAACACTTAACTTCCAATATTTGAAGGCTAATTTTTTTTTAGCATTGCATCTTACTTCTAGTTTGGGTTATCTGCTTATGTACTAATTATTCTAATTGTTTCAGGGATATAAGGCAGGTTATATTTAGATGAAGTGTACCCATATTTGCAAAGAGGAAGAGTGGAAAACACTTTTGTGAAAAAAACTCAATACACCCGACCAAGATTCGGAGGAAGAGTGGAAAACTATTTTGGAGAAAACACCCTCACTACACCCAACTGAGATTCGAACCTTGATCTCCCCATCATCGGCAGTCTAATCTACTGCGAGAGTAATGCTTTAGATCATGTGACCATTGAAGCAGGTTTAAAGGATAATATTTAACTAGTTGTCAAAAGTATTAAAACCACAGAATTTTCAAAAATTATGCCGAGATCCATTTTACTTTTATTAGTAAAGGTCCAAAAATATCAAACGGCTGATCAAAAAAAAAATTGGGGTGTGCAAGTACTCGAAAATTCGAGTTTGGGTCGAGTTTTAGTAGTTACTTGAACTTGGCTTGAAGATTTTTACAAAATTAAAAATATTTAAGAACTCAGAATTTTCAATCTTTTACTCAAAAATTCCTTGGTTAGTTAATTTATTCAATTTTAAGATATAATTTCATAGCAAATAGACTCCCTCAATATTTTTTTTTCTAGTTAAAAAAAAAGAATTGTTCAATCCTATTAGATTTATTTAAAAATTTGTATGTGAGTGATTATAAATTTTTTTTCTCAAAAAAAATTTTGTTTGTACTTATTTATGGCTTATGCATGAATCTATTGGAGAAATTCAACTTTAAATGTTTATTTTACAATTATTGCTCTTTACTACTGAGATTCGAATAAAAACTCATTTTAATTCAAACTCAAATCAAAGGTAAAATGACTACTTGCAAAGCCGTATAAATTATTTTCTTCTTCATACCGAAATAATGATCTACTTTATGACTAGCAAATTTTTTAGTTTCTCTACTAATCCAATAAACATTTTATTGAATTTTGTATTCCTTAGATAGTTTTGTGTGCTATGGAAGAGAAAATATAGTAATAACTAAAGATGGACCACAATTTCTAAAAGCATTTATACAACAGGAAATTCAGAATATGTGCACACACATGTATTTAACTTTATTAAACACACATTAAAATAAAGTAGGAGAAAGAGTTTGCCAAAACATAATTATAATGAGGGAACCCAGCAAGTCTTCAAGGAAAATAAAATACCCCATCATTACATTGTTGTCTAAACTGAAGTAGAGTTTTTTTTTCATTTATTTTATTTATTTATTAATTAAACATTCACTTTTTAAACTGAATGATTATATCAGAACACGATATTTTCTATGAGTGAGAGCGAAATAACCTACCAATTTTGCCGAAAAGGTATTTTCACATATCCTTCAGGGTTCTTTTAAATGCCACAATCGACATCGGATTGACAGCTTTACTTACCCTCTAAATAAAGTTGTGCTCTGGATTTTTATTGCTCAAGAAAAATCTGTCGACCCCTGCTGGATTTGAAGCCACATACATTGGGTAATGAGGCGAGCACTTTACCCCAAGACCACCGAGGTTGACATATAAAGTGGATATTTCCAATATTATAGTAGCTCCCCCAGCTATAAATATGGCTCACCCTTCAGGCAGGTTGTCGACCAAATGGTTAGACTGAGGATAGTCCCAATCCATTACTAGTTGAACCAGAACACTCCTTTTAGAGGGGTTGTTCAAGATGAAGGGGTGGTATGTCGTGTTTCCCAATTGTGTCAACGGGAACGTTATTGTGCTGACATTTTTTACCCCCACTTCGACGTCACTTCCCACAAACAGTTTTGGCCATGTCAGGTACACCTTCACCTAAAGTAGAATAAAACCAACTTAGAGAACTTTAAAGTTTAATATTTAGCACCGCGTCTTACTACCCGTTCGGGTTATACGCTTAAGTACTTAATTACGCTAATGGATTAGGAATTGAGAGGGTTGAATTTAGAGGAAGTGAACCCGCATTTGCGTGGAGGGAGAGTGGAAAACCATCTAGGGAAAACCACCCCCAGTTCACTCGACCGAGATTCGAACCTCGATCTCCCTGTCCTCGGCGGTCGAGCTCAACACAACTAGTGCGTTAGCCAACTACGCCACCGAGGCGGGTAACTTTAAAGTTAAAATTAATTATTATATGACACCTTGACCATAGAATTAAAACAAATGTAGGGTATGTGAATTATAACTGATGTAAAATAATGTTTTGACAGTTTGGTACGTAATTATATTTGTCACAGTAAAAGTTAAAAATTATTTCCACTATTTTAACTACTATATTTATCAAATTAAGTCCAATTAATCCTGATGATTGATATGAAAAGTATCTTTTGAGAAAATTTATTTAATAAATTAAGATAGCTTAGCTCTGTAAACAGCTCTCAAATTGTGAATGGTCTTAATAAAAGATTATATTTTCGCTGAAAGAGTATCACTTGCCTCTTGAGAAGTAAAAGGAGTTTATAAAAGGCCAAACACAGTATAGCTTTATCAATTAGAAGAAATATACAATCAATATTGTAAATAGTTTTCAAAAGGCAAGAAGGTAGATAATTATATTTAATAGAATATATACCCACAAGCATGTGTGAAAATGTATACATGCCCTCCATCACCTTATAGACAAATGTACATTCACTAACACACAATCATATAAGTATACCTACACACACGTATTAACATTAACCCATTATAATCATGGCTTGTACCTGAAATATATGATTCCTGACTCCAGTAGTATCAAGTCGCATTGTGATATTTCTATAAGAGATGCCCGCGACTGCATTTAGGTAGTTCTTGTAGCGGGAGCTGAACAGCAAGGAGTCTACATAGGGTGTGTTGTATGGCAAGATGAGTGAGTCCAACCACTGGTTACTCTCTGTAAGAAACATTGTAGTGTGGTTAGAATAGGAAGGAGAGAATATGTAATGTGTCAGATGGTAATAAAGTCAGTAAATCAGTTGTTACCTGAATAAACTTAAGTCTATAGGCTTGATGTACTTTGTATGTATGTGAATTAAGATGTTACTATCACAAGTGGTCCAACCTCAATTACTGTTAAAAATAAGTTAGTACAGTATCATAGTGACAACATAGTGTTGTGTCTGCAAGATAAGTTATCAGAACAATTCAACAAAAACTAGTTGGACAATTAAGTGGTTGGTACCACCATCCTTCCAATATATTAGGCAGCTGCTGTATGTAACCGCCATCCTTAAAAGGAGGTCCTCGGAATATAACATTTGTAAAATATGTGTAAACTAAGGTAAATAAATAAATGATGTAAAATGAAATGTTGGTTATTAGATCTTCCATGGGTGTATGTAGTAAGTTACATTTGTATTTTTGCTTTAACATAGTCATGGAAGTTTTCCAGCTTGAGATAATTATGGATCTTGTTGTTTGATTTGTTCTGATATTGATGTATACGATTTATGTTTTATCGCACGCCTCTGCCTAAGTGCTTTGGGAACTCTTTGATTTCGGTTTCTGGTGCAGGTGCATCGTTGGCAAGCGCTCGCCGAAAGACTTTTGATCTTACAGCGCGAAGCTATTATTTTTGTTTGTAATACCACATGGCCGCTCCTAAAAGCTGAGGCGGCATTTATCACAAAAGACAAATGCAAGTGTTACGTGTTGATAGTTCTGCTTTGAGCTTACAATTATTGACAATATTTGATTTTAATGTTAGTTTGTCTCGAGAAGTGGCAAGTGGCTGTGCTGTGTTTAAATCAGTAAATCAGATATATAATATATCTGTATCAGTATAATATTTTTGCATTTATACTAATTCAGTTTTTGTGTTTAAAAAAGTAGATCAGGTATGAGAATTATTTTTTTTACAGTAATTGTAGTTACTTATTATCATTGAAAATGATTATGTTATGAAAATAGGGATTCAAATTAAAAAGTAGCATTTGCATGGACTGGGTATATCTCAGGTGTGGAACGTGTGTCTGTGTGTGATAGAAAGAGAGTTATTTAGGTAATATTGGGCTACTTTTGCGTTCTGTGTGTGATAGAGAGAGAGTTGCTTAGGAAATATTTGCATTTTCCTAATTTTGCGTTTGTTATTTATTGCTCTATTTTTACCAAATTCATATACGTTGAAGTGGAGACAATACTATAGCAAGTTAAAGAAAGGCATATGTCAAAACAGCTGCTAGCTGTCAATTTGACAGATATTCGTTATCTATTTATTATGTTTTGTTACCTACAAATCTTTATTTTAACTTTATTTTAAAGAAAAAAACATTTAAGGGGTGGCATTTCAAAGACTTGCATCATACTCAGAAAAATATACTGCACTGCCCTGCTTTAAATTATATGTGATTTAGTGATATTCTTTCTGTCAGGTGAGATAATTATTATATATCAATCTTAGTAACTTCTTTTATTTTGTTTACTTTTTCAACAAGGCTATTCGCATATTTATACTAATTGGTCAGGGATGAAAAAGGCAGAATTTGGAAGAAATGTACCAGTATGTAGAGAAAGAGCTGAATACTATTTCGAGAGAAAAAAAAACACAATTTAATACCTACCTCTGGTTGGAAGTAGAAACTTTAATTTTTCATATCCCTACTCATGGGCTCTAAAGTTTACTGATAAATCCTTTTGCCCTTATGGGCCGTAGTAGCCAGGCCCCAACAACATTTTTCCAGCATTTTTTTAACATTAAAAAAATATATTTTTCTTTCCTTTGATTCTATAAAATATTTTATAAAAAACATTAATGTGAAGTGGAGCAACATTTTCTACATGCAGTGAATCAATTGATTCTTTATACAATATTCCAGTCAAGATTAATCCAACCTCACTCCAAACATCATGCGGGGACTGTGCCAGCACTCTAGTGAGTGAATCTAGAAGCTGATGCGGGCCATTTGTGACAGGCTTTCTCAGAAAAATCACACCCAGTGTGAGATATTTCTCAAGGTCAATCCCCCTACCATTCCAATGCAAGCTATACACTAGCGAATGGGACCAGTCTGAGCAGGCCCGCTATACAATAAAGGTGGTCTATATTTGGTTTTTGGGTTTGTGTGTCGGTGTTTTAGTATGTGTAAAGACCCAAGAAGTAAGGTGACGAGTGAAAGTGAGTGATTATAATGAATAAAGTAATATTTTTTATTAAAAACTCCATTTTCTTGATTAAAACTGCAAGAAAAACTTGAAATTAAACAGATGGGAGCACATCAGCCTAATGACTTTACATTTATGGAGGTGGATGGTAAGAAAAAAAGCTTTGACCTGGCCCCCCAAACCCTACCACTGCCTTTTGTGCCAAATATATTTACTAGAATTAAAACCAAATTACAAGGAAAAAAACTCATGTTTACCTGTAGTGTTGTCTATTATCCCTAGATAGCAGTGAGGGTAACATCCTTGTTCGAGGTTATACCAAAGTGTGCCAATAAGAGTGGTAGTTTGTGGACGGATGTCAGTACCATTTCCCTTGCTTAGGAAGTTCATGCAACAGTCACTGTTCAAACTGATTACTTCTGAGACCATCATGGGGTGATCAAATAGAGAGTGAACTTTGAGTGCTTGTCTGCAGTGCTTACCCTGTGGGAAACAAATATTAATTTAAAACTAATAACTCTGGAGCACAGTATAAAAGAGTCCAACACCTCCCTTTAAAGAAAAGACTCAACACTGTATAACATTGGTAGTTGTAATTCTAGACGTCCAATGAGGACTTGGCCTCATAGAACACTCAACATTATATAGCAATGATAGTTACCTGTTTGGTAGCAGCGTGGTCCAATGTGCTAATTTCGTGTTGGACTAGACTGCCAAAGACGGGGAGATCGAGGTTCAATCCCAGTCACATGCACTTTGGGTGGTTTTCCTCTCTCCCTTCACGCAAATGTAGGTGTACTTCCTCTAAATTAAGCCTTACTAATCCCTAACCAATTAGTGTAATTAGTACACAGGTGTATAACTGTAACAGGTAGTAGAATGTGCTGCTTAAAAAAAAATTGTAGTTGTAGCTCTAGGCATCCAATGAAGACCTGGCCTCACACAACACTCAAGACTATATAGCAATGGTTGTTGTAACTCTTGTTTTATGATTATTCCACTTTCACATTAGGATTACCTATCACAGTTTTTTCGTGTATATGCTTTGAACGAAATTTCACCTTTTTCAACAGGATAGAGATAGATTATATAGAAGGCTATATACATATTAGGTGGGTCGCAAAATTTTGTAAACTTTGTGGTGGGTCCCGTAACAATAAAGTTTGGGAACCGATGCTGTAGACTATTAATACTGTTCAGTAAACAAAATCAAAATGCACATCTATATGGCTCGCAATGCCATCCCTTCCTAAGAGCCATCCTAACCAAGCAAAACACAGATGCCAAAATAACAACTGTGACATTGTTGTCAGAAATGACATTAGTGACAGTGATAGAGGGAGGTGGGGCAGTGAGAGGTTATTAATTTTTAACAGTAATCACTATTCAAGTGGCAATATCAGTAGGTAGTATTCTAACACAAATTGTATTTGGATCAGTATTTCTTACAGTAAACATCTATACATAAAATGTAATTTATGAACTGTATATTTTATCTACAGTTAACTCCCGATTATCCATGCTAATGGAGGGGACAAGTGCCGCGAATAGCCCAAAATCGCAGATAATCCGCATTTTTAGTAAAACACATTAAATTCAAACTAGTTGTCACCGATTGTGATTGTGTTATGAACACATTATATTTCACGCACTAAGATAATAAATAAAATAAACACTTTAAATCAATGTACGGTAAACTCAAATGAAAGACATCACTTAAAAAGTTTGTATTAGTCTTCTGCTTCATTGAAGCTGCTTCCTTGTTCCTTATTCTGCTAATCATTTTCCGTAACATCAGCTTGTCAAATAGGATTGTGTCGTCTTCTGTGCCAGATAATTAAGAAGGTTATGAGTTCATTCCAGTGCCAGTCCCCCCTCCCCCCACCTCCCTAGAATGTTTGCCTCTTTGGTCACTATCTCTTTCATAGGGATTTACTCAGTACAACAATCGATAGCCCTGTATTCTCCATCAACACGGCGTTTTTCACATATGTATCCCCTGCTGCTGCTGTTGGCGATGCCGCGGTTAAGCCACAAAGTGGATATCCGAGAGTTCACTGTATTTGCTTAGAACATTCTAAGAACCATTAGCAATTAAAACTGATCTTTTGCCTAGTTAAAGTGCCACTTGAATCTTGCTTGAATTCATAGTATTTTTGGTTTAGATGTCTTCATTTGGTCAGGTTTTAACTAGTATTTTTTCAGAGGTTGTTGGCATTGTTTAAGGTGGGATGGAAGGTGATGCGATAAAAAGCCAGTGTTTTTGCAGTTTTTAAGGCAAAACTTTTTTTGCTTAAAATAAATAAATATTGTTCCAGTACAAACATAGAATTTAATTTTCTTCACATGATGACCTCAAAAGTTCTTGAATATCTCTGTCAATGGTGTGATGGAATTTAATGACAACATTTTCATTTCATTCAAAAAGTTTCTCATCTAATGCCGCCCGTTATGCTCGTAATAGATATTCAGGAACTTTAGATTTCAACATGTGAAGAAAATTAAACTTTATGTTTGTACTGGAACAATGTTTTATTTTTTTTTAAGCCAAAAAAGTTTTGCCATAAGAAAACCTCAAAAACACTAGCCTTTTCTCGCGTCCCTTTCCATCCCACCTTAAACTTTAAAGCCCGACTGCGTGTTAATTTTAATAACAGTTGAAGTTGATATCTTCTATATTTGTAAAAATTTCTGCCTTTTTTTAAAAACCTTAAAAGATTTTTAAAATTATTTTGCTAGATCTATTTAGCAGTTCAAGAGAATCAGTTTTGGTAGTGAATTAAAATCTGTTCCATGCCATGCTGAACTTACAGGAAAACAGTTGCCAAGGTCAATGGACTCTGGTAGGATCTCCAGGCTGCCGTGAGCGACAGCTAGTCGGGTGGAGATGACCATTTTCTCAAACTTTGAGTGTATAAACACCTCACCCGCCATTAATATTTCCTTGTTGGGAGCTAAGAAAAGTAACTTGAATACTGCAGAGTGACCAGGATGCAGCAATGTCTGGAACAGTTCAACATTTAGCATGGGAACACATGACAATATCAAATGGGAACATAAAAATTGTTTGAGATGAAATTAATTGAAAAAATACAGTATTATTGATTTATTAGTAAAATTTTATATAAAGAGTCAACTAATCAATTAGTTTAAGAACTGAGTAAGATATTAATTTTAAGATTAAAAATTGTTGTGAATCCAAATCCATGTGCCTTATACAAAGTTGTGTCAGTTAAGCTTGTTTGAGCATGCAATATGTTTGTATAATTTCCAATGGTCCGACGCCTTAGCTCAGTCAGTATTGTGGCTGTCTATTGAGCGAAAGGTCTCAGGTTCGATTCCCGGCCATACTAAAAAATTTATCTTTGGTGAAATGTGAATTTACCCTTTCCCGGTGAAGAATTAATGGCCGGGGAATGGATATTGTGCCTGTCTTAGTCTTAAGTTAGATTATAAGGCATATGAAGCTACAACAGGCCTAGCAAGCAGGTAGTGGAAAAATATATGGCTTGAATAAAAAAAATTGATCCAGGCCACAGGCTGGAAACAGTAGTGTATGTAAAAAAGATTTCCAACTTTCAAATGATGAGTTACATCCTTTATGTGAAGACGGAGCTCATCAAAAATAATTCTTTAATTTGTATTAGAAAGATAAAGTCAATCACAGGTTTACCAAATTTCATGGCCATTAATAATTGTCAATTTTGTTATAGAAAAAGGATCTTAGCCTGAACTTAAATGGAATGTGTTACAAAAAAATTCTAACTTATATTAGGTTAAAGTGAGAGCTTTCAACAAACTTCTCCTCTTTATTTTAAAGTATCAAAATTTTATTTGTTTTTTTAAGGGAAACCTCTTTTCACTTTTTGAGGTAATTGTATTATATTTGAAAGAAGGTACAACAAAGGTGGATAGAAACATATAAAAGGAACGAACCCAATATTGCGTTGCACGTTTTACATTCCTCCCTGATGAGTTCCAATAGAATGAAACCTAGATCGGGGGATTGGGCGGTAACTATTGATTTTCTTCGAGAGGCAGCAATGTTAAGTGTGAACTGTGTTGTTCTTTTAACTATAAAAGACAAATAGTATTTGTTCCTTTTATATGTTTCTATCCACATTTCCTGTACTTTCTCCCAAATTTATATCTGTGAAAGATAAGATGAGTGTTTAAGGGTACTTTAGCAAAGGACCTTCATTTTACTATTTTGATTGATTAAAAATTAATTTGAAACATATTTTAAAAACCTAATATGCCCATTAGTACAATATTAAGGCTGTGTACAAGTTGTATTTAAGTTAATCTGTTACCAGCTATAACAACTGTATTATATTTGGAAGAAGGAATAGGAAAGGTGGATAGAAACATATAAAAGGGACGAACACAATATGGTTTTTACTACTAATAACCAGAAGCACTGGCTCAGTAGGTAATCAAGGCCAATACATGGAGTTTCTCAACTGATATACGGATCGAGGTGGGGGAAGGAAGGTAACAAATGTTTTATCGCTGAGCTATCCAGAATATGTCTAATGCTGTAATTATAATTTACCTATCTAGTTCTGATAATAGATGTAGTGCGGGGTCTTTGAATGATCACTTGTCACTTACCAACCAACCGAATAAATGAATGGACATTTTAATACTTTTGGTCTCCCATAGGTCATGCATGACACATGGACAACCGTCCTCTTGCCAGCGTGGTAAAAAAGAAGTGCTTGCTGCACTATTTAATTTGAGAAGTGATGGTAAAGAGGTTCCCATAGTCTTTAATAAGTTGATGATTTCTTTAGTTCATATTTGACAACTATACCCCTATCATTAGTTAAATGCCAAACACTCTCTTTTATGCCCCCAACCAAACAGCTTCATTAAATATTTGTCACTCAACAAGATTTAATTAAGTACACCCAAATTTTGTTTTCACAGTCCCAGGTTATGAAAACATTAATCCTCAATTTTGTAAGCATTACTAGTTTGAATATTGTTGATTTAAGAAAATTTGTTGAATCTATTGAAATGAAAAGTGGTTTATGTTGATATTCATGTGTGGAAGAATTTCAGACCAGCCATATAAGTTACTAAAAGTATGTACGGCTCTTTGAAGTGTTAACAAGTGTGACCAAGAAGGTCTGCATGCAGTGCCATTATTAGTGTGTTTATCAAAGTTAAGTTTTATAGACCCCAATATGTAAATTATATTTTAAAACATAAAAATATAATTTTAACATTTTATAGAAAGAATTAAATAGCCAAAGCTATTATTTATGCTTTTAGTGAGGATTAATCCATCTAGATATCATATTCTGAATATTCTGAATTCTTAATATGCAATCCCGTACAATTATGATAATTGTACAAGTAGCGGCAATAAGCCAACTACCGAGTCGAAGATGGCTGCGTTATCTGATAGCTCATGATATTAATATAATCACATACTTGTAGCCGACGATTTCCGCACGTCCATCATAGGCTCTGCCTTAAAATATGAGTGAAGAATGACCCTGGGCGCGGGACGAATCCTGGATAGCAAAGTGGTTAGAACATTGGCGTACTAAGCCAAAGGTCCCGGGTTCGATTCCCATGTCCAGGTGTCATTTTTCAATTTTCAGAATATTTTATAGAAATTTAATTAAAGTGAAAAAGAATTGAATATGTTAAACAGCATTAATGTAATTATAAAAAGAAAGTAGATTACCTTAAAAATGTAGCCTCATGTAAAATGGTCACTGTAACAAAATAGTCTAGCCTATTTGCCTAACATATTGTATAGGATTATAAAATAAAGAGATTGCGAGCATACCGTGTTAACAATGCCAAATAGTGAATGTTCATACAACACTCCACTCTGGTTAGCCTCCATTACGCCAAGCAACTGCACCGACGCCCATTTCAGATTGGTTTCCCATTTCTTCAGCTCCAAAGAAATGGGGTTGTTGTTGGTGACAGAGAAATAAACCTCTTTCTTACACCCACTGGCCACTGTGCCCAGTTCCAAAGTAGAATTCATGCCATGGGGCAAGTTCTGTGAACACAAATTAGTTATCCTTATGGGAAAAAATAGGGTATGAATTAACTAAATGTAAAAATAACTGATTTTATTCATAATAAAATTTTAAATGTATAATTACTTTTTAGAACATTGAATTTTCCATTATTATTTATATTTGAAAAACTTAATAGACAGTTATTATTGTATGTTACATACCTTATTGTTACACTTTAATTTTAAAGTGTCCCAATAAGGTAGTACATTTGTACATAAATTTATCATTTTTTAATTCAAATTTTTCCTATTAAATTTTCATCACTAATATATTTAGTGAGGAAGATGCTACAATAGCATCGAAATATTGAAGTGTGTGTAAATATGTGTCAGTGTTGTTACTTTTATTTGTGCTCTACCATTTTCCTAATATTCTATCATTTTATTTATCACTAAATGTTTTTGCTCAATGCACTTTTTTCATATATAACATCACTAATATATAAATTTAAGATTATTTTTATTTAACATTTAACATGTTCAATCCCTATTTATGAATCTTTTTGAACTTTTTATAAATTGTAAGCGCATATAACACTATTTTAATTAATTTTAACTACAATAAAAATTATTAACAAATCAGATTAAAGTCTAATTATCTTTGTATAAGATATATCATATTATGTATAATAAAATATATATTATATAAATTAAAATGAATATAAATAGCCTCAAAACTAAATCTGAATATATTTGAAATAAGACGCCATTGTTTCAGGCCCTAAACACAAACATGAGAAGGAATAACTTCCAAACGAGAAGAAAGCAAGTTCATCAAATGCTACAATGAAAATCAATACCTAACAAGCAATAACTGACAGTCAGGAAAATAATATATCAATTTCAAATTTAGCAATCAAAGTATGCAAAGTTTAGTTGGAGTTAACTTAGTTTAAGACTAGACTAAATTTAGTTCTGTTACATTAGGTAAAATTTTGTATTTTCGATTAGTATGAAGTTTGGCAAAGCTTGTTAAGCTAGAAACATTTTAGTAGGATTCTCTTAAATTTGTTACACCAAGCCGAGATTCAAATCCCAACCTCCCCATCACAAGCAGACTAGACCAGATGAGCCTGACATTTTAGTCTAAGTGCCCACCAACGCTGGTTTAGACCTTATTAAAACGATTTAAAAGTAGGCTATATATTAATTTTGGTTTAAGTTCACTAGAGGTAAAAGCTTTGATCAAATTGAGGTACATTAAGTTTTGTTTTTGTTAATTTAGAATAAATATTTAAGTTTTGAATTAACTTTTAAATAAATCAATTTAAAAAATATATATTTCCAATCTTTTTTAAAAGATTGCTAATGTATTTTCTTAAAATAGCTGATTTTAATCCTATTTCTTCAGAATAAATTATCATTATTTGTCTTTACTGGAACATGAGTTTACTCTATATCTCCAAGTCAAGTAGTGTTGAATAGCAAGAAAATATTTAATACATTTTCATAAAATTTTATTGCATGCTCCAGTTCAATTTACTGTAACTCCTCCTGGGATGTTCTATTCTCACTCATTGTATTATTGCCATAGTGTGTCAATAAAATGAGCTCAACTGCTCAAATATCTGTTGAAAATGACATATTAGTTTATACTTTTCTTTAAGAGCCGAATGAGATGTTCAATGTTCATGATATAAAATTTAATATGAGTGAACTTCTTCCTGATGTCAAAAAACGCAAAAGAAGTTATCTCCATGCAGTTGTCTTTTAATAAGTTTGTATTTACACAAACACTATAAATGTCACAAATAGTAAAAATTTGAACCCAATCTTTATATTAGCTTTGTCTATTATTGGAATTGAACCAAATGTACATAATTTACTGACATATCAGTAATTTAATAGATATAAACAAAATATTTATATAAAATGATTTTTGTTTTACTTCTTGTGTGTAAGTAATTTTTTTTATTTATTTTTTATATTGATCGTTTCACTAAAAAATGTAATTTTTCACAAAATTAAAAATTCCACTAAGGAATATTTTGGCAACAAAATAGCATTTGTTTAACATAAATATTAGTTGCATATAAAAGAGTTTTGTATAAATTGTAGTTACATAAAACAAGAGTGACAAAAGCGGTGTGAATGCTAGGTTTTGCCAAGTATTTAAATTATTTTCTAGACTGATCATGTGTATGGCTCTAGAATCCATTAATTTATTATGTGGAATATACACATGGATTCAATTTAATTTCATAAAAATGTGTTAAATGTATCCCTGCCATTCAAAACTAAGCTTGACGATATTATTTGAAGCTAGTTTATAACTAAGCAATCGGCAATCATTAGCTTGAACAAAAAGAAGGACCAATATATTAATTTTATTTGTAATGTGTAGTCTGAGTAAGCTCATTTGTAGGAATGAATTATGGGAAAAGGGTAGGGCCACTACCTGAACCTAGCTCTTTTATAAACAGCTAGTTGACACTAGAAGGAAATTTGTGTCTTCTATCAAGTAAAAACATGTTTAAAGAGTTATTTTTAAAAAAAATTGTCCATTCGATAGTGCTGCTGTCCCTTGGTACGGGGTGGGGGATATAATAATAATAGTAATAATAATGATATTGAAAATGATATATGATAAATGATTATAATGATAATGAAAATGAAAATGATAAATAATAATAATAATAATAAACACAAACTTTATAAAGGAGCACTACTATTATAACCTGGAGGCTGTGTATCTGATGTTTGATTGTCTGTGACGTAGTCTTACAAATGGTGTCTACTCAATGTGACCAATAAAATTCCCGATTTTTCCCCGGTTTCCCCTGATCATTTCCTAAAAATTCCGAATCAAGAGTATGTCACACACATTTAACCCCCACATCCCCCACCCTCCCACTTTTTTTTACGAATAGTAATAAGTTTAAAATTTAAATAAAAATGTTTTATTTATTTTTATTGACATAATATACTGGGAATTAGAAAATTATAAAATATATTACACAGCTATAAACATTAACACATGTTCACATGACTAAGCCAAAGGTCCTGGGTTTGCTTCCCGTGTCTAGGTGTCATTTTTCAATTTTCAAAATATGAAAAAAAGACAGTTTAGATCACATTGTAATTTACTGATTTAATGATAATTATATTTCATATTTTAAATAAAACAACATTTTCCTGGATTTTTGTTGTTGTAATTTACAAAATTCCAGATTATTCCCATTTTTCCCCGACCACTTCAAATTCTTGGTTAATTCCAGTTTTCCCTAATTCCTGTTTTCCAGGATGGTAGACACCCTGTACAGGCACCTAGGCCCTATTGTATCTGAGGTGGTATAAACCAATCCTGACACTGCTAAGCAGTCATTGTAAGAAAGAGAATAAACCTAACATAACTTACCAAGGTCAAACGCCCATTGTAGCTGAGCAGAGGCACCACCACTTTCGAAATGTTTGTGTGCAACCAAAGGTTTGTCTCCAGTTTCAATTGTGATCGTTGGGCTGTTCTTCGTGTGGAGATATGGAAGAGCATGGCTGACTGCTGTGGAGCTAGGACAATGGCTGTCAGGTTTTCAACCTGCATCAGAATGAACAATACCCACTTTTATAAGAAATTGAACAGTTTAGAAATGTGAATTAATCTAAAACTATGCGAGATAACAATAAACTTAAATAACTGCAAAAATATTAAATAGTCATCAATTTGTTTGTAATTAACGACTTCTTAGGCAAGATTTAATGATTTTTTTAGTGGTTGTATTTATGCTTTTCTTTTCAGATTTTATATGTTTCACTTATTTCTGTTACTTTCCGGCTCCTAGTAGGTATTTAGTCGTCTTAAAATGTATAAGTTATTTAATTTTCAATGACAATGTACAAACAACAATCAAAAAAATAGTCATGCAGTTGTTTTATTGTGTCCTATTTCTTTGAGATTAGTTAGTTTTATAATTAATATTATTTATGGATGTAAACAATATTTTATAAACATTTTAGAATACATTCTAAAATAGTAATTTATTTAGTAGGGAGCATTACAGTATGAAATAATAAGACTTGAAATTTGAATATTGTGTCCCAAAATTCTAAGATTTGAAATAAAAATAACGATTTTTCATCAAACGATTATTTAGGATGTCAATATTCCTCACCAGAAAGTAAGGTTCAGCGTCTGGGTGTAGCACGACATTGACAATAGCAATAGGTAATGTGAACATGTTGGTGACTACAAAAGGTCGTGGAACATCCCAGGACATCTCAGAGCAGAACTGGGTGATAGAGGTGTTGTAGTTGAGACCACCCTCAAGCACTTGGACCATAAAGGGGACCATAAGTTTGGTGGATCCTTGTTTACCCTTTATCAATATCTTACCACCCAACAACTTTGTTTCAAAAGCTGCTTGCCCTAAAACATAAGCAAAATAACACTAAATATAGAAATTAGACTAAAATATTGTTATAGAGGTTTTCATTCACGCTCAAATGTTTATTAACCTCCAATTTATTTAAAATAATAATTCGGCTATTGAAAAATTATTCTTACCTTCAAAGTCAAAAATACAGTTTTATTATTTCTCGTTTTGGGATAAGAAAACCAACACAAACATAATATGTAAATAATTATGGTTAAAGTTAGATATTTGCAAGAATTTTATTTACAGTTAAATTATGTTAATTTTTCAAGTAATATTGAACCAGGTCATTAGTATACTTGTGATTCTCTACCAACTGGAGCTTTTAATGCCCCTGCTCTGGTGTACAAAATAAGTCCCACTTAGATATTAATAATAATGGCGTGTCTGGGCTACATCAATTAGTAGCCCAGTTTGTGGAAAGATTAGCCGTATTTATGTGCCGTTGCCCAACGGACACCCGGATGTACTTATCGTACATCCTTTTTGTCGAGGCTCTTTCCATGTGTTGATGAGATGAGAGGATGATGATAGTGAATATGAAGGTGTGAAGCCAATGAAGACCTTACATGGCTTAAGCCTAATTAACCAAACCCTGGCTGCGTTATCTGATTGCTCGTGATATTGATATAATCCCAAACTCGTAGCCGACGATTTCCGCACGTCCATCATAGGCTCTGCCTTAAAATATGAGTGAAGAATGACCCTTAGCACGGGAAGAATCCTGGATAGCTCAGTGGTTAGAGCATTGGCGTACTAAGCCAAAGGTCTCGGGTTCAATTCCCGTGTCCAGGTGTCATTTTTCAATATTCAGAATATGATATCTAGATGGAGTAATCCTCACTAAAAGCATAAATAATTTTTTTGGCTATTTGAATCTTGTAAATATTTTAATGAGAACATTAAAACTCTTCAAAAACTGAAAATCAAAACTATAGTTACAAATTAACTCGAAATAAATAAAACAAATTATGACTTTTTTTGTAACAAAAATAAGAACACATTACACATGATACAAAGTCAGCCGCCATGCTGTATATGTTTACTCTCCAGAGTGATGATTAAATAAACACGACTGTTAATTCTTAATATCCGACTGGTTTTAATTATCTACAACTATGCAAATAACCTCAATTTATTTCATACGATCCTTAAGTTAGATGTTTTGTTGGGTTTCATGAAAAATAAATACTGTCAACAGTTAGGCACCGATAAAACTGTTTATTTATGCCTACCGGCCTATGTATTGTATATCGATTGTTTGTTTAAAATCGATTCAGGTAGTCTGATCACTTAGTAAGAGCTATTGAGTTTTAAGAATCAAATAACGCCTTGCTAATTCATAATTTGTTTTTAAATTGACATTAACTAAGAGTTTATTATTAGAAAAAAATATGTTATTGAAGTAATTGTAAAAATATTCAAATGTAGTCTCGCATAATAAAATGGGAATTAACATATTGCAAGATTCGAAAATATGTTCGTGTTCTAAATAGAATGTATTCTCAAAAATCGAATATATTTCTTGTTTTCTATGCAAAAATAGATAATAGATATAAAAGAAAATAATAATAAAACATACTTAGGCATTATTGAGTTCACTATTTCCAATGCATGTTTAATTGTTAAGCATGTTTTTTAGTATTGTTTTTTTAATCTGTTTGTATTTTTATTTTTGCTTTCTTATTAAAATAAATTGTAATCCTTCAATGATGATTAAAGTTGATCAAAAGGTAACTAGGCATAGTCTGTTATTTCACATTTTTTTTAGAAACTTAACTCATTTTATCAACACTTTTAAAAATAACTAAAAGACACTCAAATTTTGATTGATTTGATTTTTAAACAATAATATGAGTCTAGATTGTTTAATTTGGCTGGATTTTAACCACTATTTTTCGAGGGGTGGTTGGGGTTGATTAAAATTGAAAGCATGATTGAAATAAATCTTAATTTACAGTTTAGCCCTATATTGTGTAATGTAGGTCCATTTGTAAATCATTAAAATTTCTAACAACTTGCTAGGATTCAGATTCGATATTCGAGATTCAAAAATAAAATGTCGATTCGGATTCGAGATTTGAGATTCAAAAATAAAATGTAGATTCGGATTTGAGAAATAGTGGATTCGACCCATCTCTAATATAAATACAACATTCTAACCATCTACCAAGGGTAAAAACAAAAGTTTGAAGGGGCAACTGCAGAATACAAGCCTATTTTTTTTAAATCAAGAAACAGGCAATAACAATATCTAAATTCTATGACCTACCTCTATTCATGCTGCCATAGTTCAGTGTGTTTTTTACTCTCTTCTGCTGAAGAAGGGGGCAAATGTACTCCTAAAATTACATAATTATGTTTTGCTATGTTTTAGTTGTGAACTTTGAGTCCTACAGTTTTCTGGTGAGTGTGTAGGCCTTACCCTCCTATCCTCCTTTCAATTTTTAGTTTAATATAATGGTAGCAATTCCTAAGCTAAAAACACTCTCCAAATAAATACAGATCAACTGCTCACATTATAGCTTTTTCTCTGTAACTGAAAGAGTTAGTGTGTGATCAAATAGACAGTAGAACAACAATACTTTCTAGTTGCAGATGAAGAAGATATTCTTAGCATGTTACTAAGGACGAATCATGAGTGCATCACTACCAACCCAAATCAGAACGTGCTTTAATGCAATGGAAACATCCCAGTTCACCTTCAACCAAGAAATTTAAGGTTTCCTCTTCATCAGGGAAGATTATGTTTGCAGTGTTTTGAGATTTTCAAGGATTACTGCTAGCCCAATTTCAGAAGTGAGATGAAAATGTGAATGTTTCAATGTACTGTGAAGTTCTGTTGAAGCAATCAGCAAAAAATGTTCAAGCCTACCATCAAGAATAGTACTGTTCTACCATGGCAATGACAGCTCAATTAATCAAGGCGATAATTGAAAAACTATGGTGGGAACTTAATTTAACATCCACTTTACAACCCTGACCTAGTCCCTTACCATTTTCATCTGTTTGGTCAGCTAAAAACCAACTTTGCAACAAATGTTTCCCTAATGATAAAATGGTTGAAGTTGAGAAGCTAATGTAGCTGAGAAAACAGAACAAATACGTATACTTTGCAGGTTTCAAAATATGTGCAAAGTGATGGAATAAGAGTATCAATATAAGTGGAGATTATGTCGAAAAATAGAGGTAGATGAAAAAATAAATGTTTTTCAAGTTCATATTTTACTTATTATTGTATAACTATTTGTGACCTGTTACTGAACTCTTCTTGTATGTGTGCTTAAATGTAAATAATTATTTAAATATTTATTTTGGGGTCAAGGCTATTAAAAATAGGATGATCAATTATTTTTTATTTAAGTGATATCTTAAAGAAATATAATAATAAGTACATCAAAAGTTTTTCTTAATTATTAACTTTGTGTGAATCATCTTTAAATTGATAGATTAATCCAAGCATTTTATGAGAAGTACACATAAATATATGGCCAGATATAACAAAAAATGCATTTAGAAGTTTTCTTTGTAAGCGGAACATGAAAATGAATTAATACTTACAATCCAATGTGATGAGTGCAACTTCTAAAGAAGTTTTCAAGTATGGTGGAACTTTAACTGGCTCAAATTTCACTGTGACAGCTTTCGAAGCTGGCACTATTACAATATTCTGGGAATGAACAAAAAATAGTAAAAGTATTTAATTATTAAAACTTCAAAATGGGATGAAACATTAAAGATATAATTTTATTTAAATATTTATTTTATGTTTTAGAGATAAAATAGTTTAGTAGTTAGTATCTACTTGGCTATAAGCCTAACACCAAAATTATTTATAGTTAGTCACAGTTTTATGATTTAAGAACCTAATAAATTTACTTTATTACATACAATACCACCCATAAAATTATTATTATGCAGTGTATGAAATTATAAAAAAAAACACAATGTGTGTAGAAATAATTTTAGAGATACAATATATTAATTAATCTGCATTACAAATGCATTAAAAGTAATTCCTGTTAATGAACAAATAAAAAAAGATTAATTTCCATGAAAAGTGCCCTCTAGCTTCTGCCATTCTCATGGTACCAAGAGTTCTGGATCTATCAAAAAAGTACCAGCAATTGTTGAAGAAAGAATGACAGCTGTTGGTTGTGAGAGGCAGAGAACCAAGTTAAGGAGTTTCTGAAGCAGGTTTTTTTTTTTACTATTTTGCTTCTTAATATCCATTCAGGCTATATAATATTTGAACTAACAGGACAGGGTTGAGAATTTCAGGTTTTACATGCTTAAAATATATTATAGTTTTACCTATTATCCTATTATAATCCAAAAAGTACATGGATTTGCCATTTTAATATTCTTAACCAATTTTTTTCCTAATAGTATTCAATCTAGGTAATTAATTCAATAAAAATATTCTCGAATTTGGGAAAATTTGACCCTATTTTGTAATTAAAGTCATAAAAATCATTAACCAAACTTGTAACTTTATTTTCCTAAGTATTAAAAAAATATTTAAAATGTATTCTAATAGATATCTTAGTGATTTTCAATTGCTTGTTGTTAAATTTTAACTATTCTCTGTAAATTGTTACAATTTCTTACTTGGTTATCTATAAAAATTCATAATATTCTTTCTTAATGTAAGTCAAATGTAAAACTGAAATACAAATTCATTTCATGTTAGTAAAGTGACTTTTGTAAAGTAAAATACCTCAAACACTTTAATGCACCTTAATTGATATTTAAAACAACAATATTTGTAATAAAAAAACACATGCTTGTCACCACTTCATGTATCAGTAAACTATAACCAGCTTACTTGTACAAACCTGTCTCTGCATTTTTTAAAGTAGTACATTTTATTTTATCTAACAGAATTTTAATGCAGTTGACGCTATATGCAAATAAAATAATTGGGAGATCCTAAGTGTGGATTTCGACGAAGGAAATCAATAAAGGATCATTGGCAATCTAGTCTAACACAAGAGTAGTGCCTTATAGACTATGTGGCCACAGAAGCAGGTTGTATAATTGTTAATGCAAGTCACTGGCTAATTAATATTATCCTTCACGAATGTACTTTTATTTCAACTTTAAATTATAATCAAATATTATAAACGTCAGAATAGAGAAGAGAGCTTAAGGAATAATAACATTGAAATGCTAGATTTTTATTTTGGTCATTGTCACTCAGTTCGGCAAGTAAATATTGTTCGTTGAACCGTTTACCTAATTTAGTTCATCACAACTTGTTATTTGCTGGAAGCAAACCTAATGATTATGCTATTGGTGCCGTAAAGATGGTTTTATGTGAAAAAAATAAGATAGTCATGTTACCAAGATTCCTCTATCCCACCTATATCTGATATTGGTCAATAAAGTCCTAGTTTTTGTTAAGTACCCTATTCCCTTACTTAATAGGTTTGCCAAATCTCAATACCCACCTCTATTTTAATGGTCTTCCTGCCAGAGTTAAGGATCCGCAAACTGTACTGAGTAGGGGGGTCCAAGCTACCCCCCAGTCCAAAGTCCACCATATCCTCTTCAGCATACAGCCCCGGTTGTGAAGACACCTCTAGTTGGAGAGGCATCACAAGAACCTCATCACTGTCTCGTTGGCGAAATCTGGACAAACATTTACAACATTATTACCAAATAGGTTTTATTTCTAGCTAGTGTGAAAGTATCAAAAACCAGAGTTAAGAAAATAGATATTATTATTTTTTTATTTTACTATTAAAAATATTAATGTAACAAGTTGTTATTTGTTTATATTCAAGTTATGTATGTTTATAAGTAAAAATTATTAATACTTACTAGAGTCCACTTATCCTAACACAACCGACCCAGTTTTCCGTGTATAGAAAATCAGGTGATACATCCAAATAAAAATCCCCATGTATTCTATGTAGAGAAGATCAAGTGATACATCCAAACAAAAATCCCCATGTATTCTATGTAGAGAAGATCAAGTGATAAATCCAAACAAAAATCCCCATGTATTCTATGTAGAGAAGATCAAGTGATACATCCAAACAAAAATTCCCATGTATTCTATGTAGAGAAGATCAAGTGATACATTCAAACAAAAATCCCCATGTATTCTATGTAGAGAAGATCAAGTGATACATCCAAACAAAAATCCCCATGTATTCTATGTAAAGAAGATCAAGTGATACATCCAAACAAAAATCCCCATGTATTCTATGTAGAGAGGATCAAGTGATACATCCAAACAAAAATCCCCATGTATTCTATGTAGAGAGGATCAAGTGATACATCCAAACAAAAATCCTCATATAATCTATGTAGAGAAGATTAAGTGATACATCCAAACAAAAATCCCCATGTATTCTATGTAGAGAAGATCAAGTGATACATCCAGACAAAAATCCCCATGTATTCTATGTAGAGAAGATCAAGTGATACATCCAAACAAAAATCCCCATGTATTATATGTAGAGAAGATCAAGTGATACATCCAAACATAACTCACCCTGCCTTCTATTTATAGTAGATCAAGTAGCATAATCTTACAGAACACTACAATAAAAAAGTTGTAGTCTTTCTTGACATAAATGTTACTATTCTTCATATGTATTATCGGAGCATTATATCTTTATAGAGATTTGCATGTCTACATAAGATATATTTTTTAGTATTTCCTATTTTCTTTTGTTTTAGATTAACAATTATTATTTGAAAAAAATAATACTTTTACCTGATATAAGCACTGTGATTTCGGTGTGATGAAGCTAAAAAGTGAATCTTAACTATGGGTTTGCTGTGATATGGAGGTATTTCCCATATAGACAAGGGTCCATTAGTTTCACTGTTTGGCAGTTTCAAATGGAAGTCCACACCACTGCTATAAACCTCAATAAACTGCACAAATAAACACACAGTTATAGACACACAAGTTATAAAAGCTAAAATAATATTGACTGCCCATTTTTTTCTTCCTCTAAATTTATAAAAAGTATGCAAATTTTCAGATATATGTTTTTTTCTTAATGATAGCTACATGATAAGCATCTTGTAATTGATATAAGTATTGTTTAAAATTAAATATTTTGAATGCTAACTATAACTTAATAAACTAATATTAGTCAACTGTTCCTTAACACAATGAGAAAAAATATTTTTTTTTAATATTCTGTACCACAATAAGATCCAGGAAAACAATTCAGTGGCACGGTAAGATTTTATTCAATAAGATAAAAATGTATATAATTTCACAGGAAAATCATACAAAGGCTTTGGTCGAATATACAACTTTGTAGTTGCATGAATAAGCAGCGTCTTTTCAGCGAGTGAACATGTTTCCAGCGTTACCACACACGGTATAAAACAATATTTAATACCAAAACTAGCTAAGTTTCTGTTCTCTTGGGCCAATTAGATGTAAAAGTATCTAGTGGGGTGAATAACTCAAGGATTTTCCTTCAACCGTACATTTCTATAGAGAAACATGAAATTTATCACATAAGTACTGGGTATATAAGAAACGTTTTTGAGGTAGGACCCCACTATCCACCATCTTGGCTCAAAATGGCCGCCAAAAAATTGTTTTTTTAACCATAACATTTGAGATAAGCGTTTTAGAAAATAAAGTTTCAAGTAAAAATTGTAGGTATTGTTTTACACAGTTTTTTGATCAATTTAATAATAACAGCGATGGTTAAAAAATATAAAAAATATTTTTAGAGAATCTTTGTTTTATGAATGATTTGTGTAGAAAACTCAAGTTGGAGATTACTATGCCATTTGGGAATACCTATATTCTAGGTTTTTAAATAGTTCTATTAAATGCAACATATTCTTCATGACAAAACTATAAAAAGCATTATTTTTAAATCGTTTTGATATAAAATTAGATTTTTTAAAAATAAAGATCTCATGTCCGCAATATGTAATGTATCGATGTTCATTAAATGTTATATTTTCTTAGTTTTTGTTATGTAGCCAGCAGTTTTCTATTGAAAAATGTCAATTTTATCGATATTTGATCACTGTTAAAATTATAGAAGAGGTGTGTATATAAGAAGTATAACTTAATTAACATGCTTCTTTTCTTTAACAAACCGTTTTTGAAAAGAAAATTGCAAGACAATAAAAAAAAATTCAAGATAACCGTTTGTTCCCATACCAAGTGAAAAGGGCCAATCGCCTTAACAATAAAATATTTCTGAAATTCAAGTCCCTTATTTAAGTAATTTTCTATGCATATGTTTTTAGTATGTAGCTACGGTCTTCCTAATTATAATATATGATAGAAACTTGGATAGATAATCATCCAAATAATGAGGATCTATGAGCACATGAATAACTAAACTCCATTGTAAAGTGAGATGGAAAGGCAATAGGTTTAACTCAAAATCCAGACGTATGGATGGATGGATGGACGGATGGGTGGACGGATGGGTGGGCGGGCGGGCGGACGGATGGACGGACGGACGGATGGATGGATGGATGGTGGCAGTTCTAGAAGTGGTAATAATTGTAAGGGGCGCTGAAGAAAACATCCCTGAGAAGTTAAATTCTGATAAAAACTAAGAAAATGAACCCTCATTCCAGCTAAAGTTTTTACTAGATGCAGTTAGAGAATTAAAAAAATCTGGAAATCCTGTGAGCTCAGTAATGTTATGACGAAAGACAATGAATCAAAAAATACCATTAGATATCTATATAAGCTAAAGAAGACTAGATGCAAAGTTTACAGAATATGTTTCCCTGAGTTTGAAAAGGCCATCAATCAGTCCCAATTGAGGAACTGATAAATAAAAACAATTTAATGTTGTTCCATGAGCCATAAAAAAGGATTAAAATAAGGCTAAAGTGCTTTTGAAACAGGGAAAGAGTGATGCAAGTCTCTCTGTGAAACTATACATTGGATGTCAGCACAGAGACTCAAATATGGAAACATCTTTATGCATGAGAATCGGGCCTTCCCACCATCTCTTCCAGACTGTGAAAAATTAAGATAAAACTGCAAAACCAGAACTCCTTCAGTGTTTTAATTAATAAACTGTATGAACATAATGGTGAAGCACTCAAGCTTCAGCTGCGATTATTGATGGACCGGCAATGGTCCACATAATAAATCCTGGAGAAGTTACTAGAACCTTGCAAGACTACACTGAGAAGTTTGCCAGAATTCTTTGTTTGTAATGGGCAGAAAGTAAATATAATGACGTTCGACGGATATCAAGAAGATAGCCTTAAGTTTAAAACAAGGATTGCTTGTGGAATAAGAGTATGACGCCAAGTGAATGTGAACACTTCGATTCCTAAAAAATGGAACATTTTCTTATCTGTGGACAGAAGCAAATCAGAACGCTGTCCAGAATTATTTCTAAACAGAATCAGCATGAACAAAGTAAACCAGCCACAAAAGAAGTCATTACCACATTTGGAAGTAACATAATAATATATAGTAACTTGTCAACACTCAGATCTTCAACCATGTATTAATGAGGAGCCTGACAGCCGAATGGTATGGCATGCCTGTGAAGCATCCAAACAGGAAAACAAACTTGTCTATAATCAGAACTGATGTCGTTACACTTGCTAAAGCATTTTATGAATAATTGCAACTGAAGAGACTATGGATAGCTTTTGGGACAGGCAAAACTTTTTGGTATATTTCTGTCCACAATATTTATGAAAAACTTGGGAAAGAAAAGGAAAAAGCATTGCCATTCGTCCCTACGTTTATAGGTGCTGACTCAACATCTTATTTCTCAGATCATGAAAAGAAATGAGCTTGAGAAATATTAAATCTTCCACAACATTTATTAGCTATGTGGCCTTAGGTGAATCACTTTAAAAAATATTATTGGTTTGATTTTGAAATTATTTGACAAAATTCCAAATAAATTACCATCATTTATAAGGTCACATGCAAGAAATATTACGTACCTGAATGGCTGTAGAGTGCGGGTTGTAAATGCTGAGTAATGGCGAGAACGTAGAGTTAAGAGGAATATGGATCCCAACCATTGGTCGCAGTCTGTACGGGCTAAATACACTCGACCCTTTAACCTGGAACCAACGTAATAATAACACATTTTCAAACGTACAGATGGAATCCTTATTTTTAACCTAAGTCGTGAACTTGATATGGTAAACATGTCTCCTATTATATATATCCAACCTATCCTAACATTGGTATGTTCAACCTTACACCTGAAACTAGTATTTTCAACCCACCTCTTGTTTTACCTATCATGACTCTTTAACATATTATAATGTAACTATGTTCAAACCTACTCCTAACATTGGCATGTTCAACCTTAATCCTGATACTTATATATAAGGTTGTTCTATACCCTTAGGCATGATTTTGATCAAATATTTTTATTAAATAACTATTTTAATTAGAAGGTTTAAAAAATATTTTTAACTAAGGTTATCTTGCTGATACATTCTAATTTCAGATTAAAATCAAGCTGGGACAAATACTATTGAGAAAAATGTTCACTCTTTTACCACTAATGAATACCGTTGCCCATTGGTGAATTGGCGAATTCTAAACAGTTTATCAACACATTAAAGGTAAATAAAATGGAACTTTTCCTAAGCATCGTGCATTTTGTACTAAATAAGCTTATGAGTTAGGGATGAGGAAGGTTGAATTTAGAGGGGGTATACCCGCATTTGTGTGGAGGGAGAGTGGAAAACTATTTTGGAAAAACAACCCTCAGTACAACTGGTTGGGATTCGAATTTCAATTTCCTTGTTATCGGCAGACTAGTCTATTGCGAAGTAAGTCAAAATGGAACTTAGGATACTTGACTAACTAAAGTGAAATCCCTGTGCAGTTTATATTTTATTACAAATTATTATTCTAATTTAATTAATTATCAATTATAAATATAAACATAAAAACTTATAAAATTTGTGCAAAATTGAGATAACTTCACCAGTAGCTTTATGATCTTTAGATTGAAGATTTAATATCAGCACAAGCAGTACCTTGTACTTGAAGCTACCCTCTGAGGTATGGATGAAGAGATGACTCTGCATGTGGCCGACCTCTTGACCCAAGAAAACCACACTAAATGTTGTGTTCCCATTAGGCTGAATAATCTGGAAAAGTAGCACATTAAGATAAAGAGATTAATGTTCGGCTATATTTAAATATACAATAGGTTTAAATGATCATTTTCAAAGGTATGTTGATTTTATTAAGTAACCAAATTTAATAGAAAAATAAAACTATCTCCCAAAAAATAATTGGTATAGTGTCTTGCATAGATTTTCTCATGCCTTTACTTTAAAATAGAGTCATATGCTTATCATTCAAAAAGTTGGAGATAACTTTCATGTTCCCATGTTGGAAAAGACTATTTATAAGAGATAAAAGGGAAGACAATGTTTAAAACAGTTACGGCCATACCCGCCTCGGTGGCGTAGTTGGCTAACGCGCCAGTCGTGTTGAGTCAGACCGCCGAGGACGGGGAGATCGAGGTTCGAATCTCGGTCGGGTGAACTGGGGGTGGTTTTTCCTAAATGGTTTTCCACTCTCCTTCCACGCAAATGCGGGTTCACTTCCTCTAAATTCAACATTCCTAATTCCTAATCCATTAGTGTAATTAGTACTTAAGCGTATAACCCGAACGGGTAGTAAGACGCGTTGCTAAAAAAAAAAAAAAAAAGTTACGGCCATCAATGAGTTTCTATTAAATTAAAAATTTGAAACAAAACCAGTTTTCAGACCCTGTGTATAGCAACAAACAAATGTAATCTATATATAGAGCTATTTCTGCTTAAGATTTATCATAAAATAAGTGAAAGGAAATACCTAGACATTGCTATCAATATTATGGGGGAAAAAAGATCACATTTTTTAAAGAGCTTCATGAAATAATACATTGTTATAGAAATATACCTTCATAAAATAATGTACACTGTTATAGAAATATACCTTCATAAAATAATATACACTGTTACAGAAATATACTATTTGTTCTGTACATTTTCATTCACTGTTTACTAAAACTCTATTTAAAAAATATATTTGCCTAATACTTGTAAACATTGTTTTTATAAAATATTTTTTTCAAATAAAAGTATGTCATTAACTTTGCAATGATAAGCTATTTAGTATCTCAAATAGTTGTTAAATTAATTTAATTTTTGTCTATGGCAGTTTATATGCTTCAATTTTAACACATAGGAAAGAACAGTGGCAACTTAAATGGCTAATTTTTTATTTATTTTTTTACCTTATTTTGGATATTGGTTTGTGAGATAACCATTACTTTTCTACACAATTTTTTGAAAGTACCAAACTGACTCTTCGGAAGTTTTGTGAATACAATGATTGTTTTGGTTAATGGCCCCTCAGTAAGAATAATGAAGAAGTGTGTTGAATTGATGGGGTTCAGCGAATCATTGTCTTGGTTATTTTAATGGTTAATTACTAAGCACAGATGAAAAAGTGGTTAAAATAATTAATGGGTATATTTTAACCATCGTAGAAAAGTCAGTTAAAAAACCTATTGTTGAGGTTGATTTTATGATGATCATAAGTGTCTCAGTCTCCATAATTTTGGTTAGTTTATGAATGTGAAAAAGTTATAGTTTACACACACACACACACACACACACACATATATATATATAGAGAGAGAGAGAGAGAGAGAGAGAGAGAGAGCGCTAGGTACTTACTTTGTGTTCAAAAAAGGAACTGTGGAATTGTGTTGAGCTTCCAGATATTGAAGACATGTATATAGTTTTGTTATTGTTCATGTTATGAACAGTAACTCTTTCATGGTGTGGAAATCCCAGATGTCTGGAATCAAAACCACAGAATGTATTTAATAGTAAATTATATTTATCTATTCACCCAGCAAATTAGCAATAGCTGCCTTGCTAGAATTATGATTAAATTTATTAAGTCTATAGAAGTAAATGATAAGTATATTTCCTGGTAAAATATTGACTATCTCAAAACAAATAAACTTTTATCAATTTCTAAAACTTTTTTTAGCACATCTTACTACCTGTTTAGGTTTTAAACATATTTACTAATTATGTTAATGAGTTAGGAATGATGAAGGTTGAATTTAGAGAAAGTGTAGCCACATTTGCGTGGAGGGTGAATGGAAAACCATTTTGAGGGGAAAAACCTGTGTACATCTGACCAAAATTCGAACCCCGATCTCCCTGTCATTGACGGTCTGGTCTAACATGAGAGTGATGCTTTAGATCATGCAGCCACCAAAGTAGGTTAAATCATTGTTAAAACCAGTCTATTCTCATTGTAAACCTTTACAAAATATGAGTCACTACCAGAGAATAATAATAAATGATGGTTACTCAAACTTTAGAATAAATTTTGGCATGTTTCTCAATTTTCTTGCAAAAAAAAAAACTTTCTTAAATTTTAAGGATTTTCCTACGGTTGTGAAATGTAAAAATAGTTAAAAAATATATTTTTTTTATTTGCAACAAGTGTGCTGAAAATGTTACAAAATTTTAGTGTATTTTTTATTATTATTAATTATTATTTATTATTATTTATTATTATTTATTATTATTTATTATTTTTATTTTTTATTAACTAATTATTATTTTTATTAATTAATTATTATTTTTATTAATTATTTTTATTATTATTATTAATAATATTAATAATAATAAAAATTAAATATTAACATTAATAATAATAATAATAAACATTAAATATTAACATTAATAATAATAATAAACATTAAATATTAACATTAATAATAATAATAAACATTAAATATTAACATTAATAATAATAATAAACATTAAATATTAACATTAATAATAATAATAAACATTAAATATTAACATTAATAATAAACATTAAATATTAACATTAATAATAAACATTAAATATTAACATTAATAATAATAATAATAATAATAATAATAATACCTAGGCTATTAATGTTTACATCTTATACAATTCATAACACCTAAAACCTCAATTATGTTTAAATCCCCTTAAATAACATCTAGAGAGACTAAGTGAAAATAAAATCCTTACCAGCTCCTGTTGGGACACTTCTTCATGAACCACCACAGATAGGACCTGCCCTCAACCCTCCCCTCTACCCGGCCTACCAAATTTACAGACGTGGAATTACTTTAGATCCAAGTCACACTTTTTATTTAGGTTTGGATCAGAAATACATTATTTCCCTTGTGTTGTGTACTCAGCCATGGGTAGAGAGTATACACATTAAACAGGAGATCACATGCTGCACCTCTTCATTTTTTTTTTATTTAGCAACTCATCTTACTACCCGTTCGAGTTATACGCTTAAGTACTAATTACGCTAATGGATTAGGAATTGGGAGGGTTGAATTTAGAGGAAGTGAACCCACATTTGCATGGAGGAAGAGTGGAAAATGCACCTCTTCACAATGACAACACAAAATAAAAATATATTGTGGAATTTAGGTAGGAAAAAAAATGATAAAATACAAACATATTATATTTTGTGACTAACCATGATTTTATTTTAATATATTATGAGTATTAGTTTGTTGGTACATGACACAAGCGGCAGCTGAAGATAATATTACTTGATGTATTACAATTATTTTAGTACATTTTGTAAATGTGAAAAATTGTTTTCCTATCTGAATGTGAATCCCACCGCAAACAAGATGCATGCTAACCACCAGACAAGACATGTTGGCATTTATGTTAATCCTAAATATGTTTAGTATAAAAGTGAGTTCAGGAAAGTTTGTGTTGTTTGGTCGCATGTGTATTATCTTTGAATAAAGGCTCTTAATATTTATAAGTTTCAGAATCCTAACTTTCAAACAACAGCTGAAATCAATACCAGTGTGAAGTTCCTAGCTTTCGCCATCCAAGGAGCATTCAAATATTTGATGGTGAGGCCTTATCTTAGGACGGTGCTACAGGCTTACTTTCCTTACCCAATTTTATCACGGTGTGTGTCCAGTAGAAAAATCATCTAAGCAAGGTTTGACAAACCTTGAGGGACCTGGTAGATAGGGCCAATTGGAACCGGAAAGAACATGTGGTTTGTCGGATGGTCCAAGAATACACCAAGGTTACATTTTGTAGGATGGAACATGGAGGTCAATCATGATCAGAAGGCGGTCCACATTTGAATTTGGAGGGGCAATTTGTACTCTCTCTTGTCACTTGTCAGGATGACAGCCTTTCTATTCATGCTTGTACATTCTGTTTATTGTTTTTCCAGGACATTTTGGATATTGTTTTCTATCGGACAGGATGCCCAGCTAGTGATTTTTATAAAGAAGATTTATAATGCTACTTCCAGTTTGTATGTATATTAAGTTGAAGTTTGTATGTACTCTAGCTCATCAAGGTCCTCGATGTCTTCAGGTCCATACAAACTCTAAGCTGGAGGGTACAAGGCCAAACAATATACCAGGATCTAGAGTCATGCAAAGAGAAATGAAAAAACTGTACCCAAATCAAACAGAGGTGGTGCACACTTAGTCACTTCTTCCATCGCACAAACTAATCCCCAGGAGAATTTTATGATCTTAATTGAATGACATAAGCATTTTGGATAAGCAATCTCACATCCCATGTAACACTCTTGAAATCTCTTGAATTTACATGCAAGAAGATGTTGGATTTATCTATGAAACTTAAGTTTCCTATCAGTGTTATTAGTTAGGTTAATTGGTCACATTGCAAAAAGGATACTCTTCTGATAGTCTTACCTGCTTTTATGAATATTTCTCCAAGCAAGAATAAATAAGTGAAATAAAAATAACACCTTGTGTTTTTGAAGTAAAGAATGTGACAATTACTTAGGAGAGACAACTTTTGAATAATACATGGACCATCAGATCTTAAATTGCATTTGTAAACATCTGACGTAATTACAAGTGATCTTGGTGGATATTGCAGTGACCTAAAAATGAATTTGTCTCTAGATATATTTATGCACAAGAAAGTGTTGTTGTCAAAGTGCTATCACTATTGAATTATTTAATTTTATTTAGGATATCCTAGATTTGTTGGTTTCTTCAGGAAAATATAATCACTTGACAAGATTTATGTGAAGATCTTAAGAAAGATTTTAAAGATTTATACTAAAATAATGAATTTTATCTCTTATATTCCTAAACCATATCACCCAGAACTAAATCATATGGATATGATTAAAGAAAACCTGACTTTATTCCAACTTTATCCCCCTAGCCCCTATTCAAATTTATAGATGAAGGATAGTGATATTTAATTTATATAATCATAAGGATACTTAAGTATTTCTGTTCTAAGTATTTTTTTGGGTAGGACTTAAACATACCATCAGCTTTTGTATCAAAGGAAATAGAGTTTGTTGAAGATAAATTAGACAAAAACTAATAAATATATTAAATATTTTGAAAAGAGAGGCTTGTTTTTATAGCTAGAATATTATTTCTTTGCCATTTATTTTGGGTGATAAAATCGTACATCCTTTTCTGTGGAGGCTCTTTTTTCCAGGAAAAGGATGTACGATTAGTACATTCAGGCGTCACTCGGGCAATGGTACATTAGTACTGATGAGATGATGGTGAGAGTAAGTATGAGGTTGTGGAACCAGTGGAAACACAACTAACTTAAGCATAATTAACCAAGCCCTGGTGACCCTTTTGGGAAAATTATCCAAGGTACCATCCAAGAATCAAACCCAGGAACCCTAGGCTCGTACCCAGATGCACTTACCACGAGGACGGTTTAAGTATGACATGCAAAATGTAGTCTCAAATTAAATTTTGAAAAAATCTTAATTTTTCTACCTTATGGAATAGTCCTTGAGCTATAAATAATTTATGTATGTACATGGTGTCTACTAAACTTGACCAATGAAATTCCCGACTTTTTACCTGATTTCCCCTGATCATTTCCTAAAATTCCCGACCAAAAAGTATGTCACATCCTTCTAATTCCCCCACCTACCCCCTCATTTTTCTATTAATTTTTTTTATGAATAATAATAAGTTTTAAAATTTAAATAAACATATTTTTTTAATTTGTATTAACATTGTTTATTAGGAATTATAAAATTTAGTACACAGCTACAAAAAAAACACTACAGTTTGAATAACATTATTATTTACTGTTTTAATGATTATTATATTTCATATTTTGAGTAAAACCACATTTTCCCAAATTTTTATTGTAATTTACCAAATTCCCGGCTTATTCCCGTTTTTTCCCGATCACTTCAAATTCCCGGCTAATTCCCGTTTTCCCTGTAGACACCCTGATGTAGCTAATATCTTAATAGTAGGTCAGCAGGTTTATTGAAATGGGTTCTCAAACATTGTTACATCTAACAGTCTTTGTTATTTTGGATCATCATTGTGCATTATTAGCCATACTATACCATACTCATTTATTTATTTTATTTATTCAGTGCTGGAATTGTGTACTTGTACACAAGGCACAACATAATTACTTTCTTCTCTTGGGGAGCAGACACTCAACGGTCCCTTGTACACAAATAAGGGACGCCTTCTTAGTAATTAACATTGGATATATCACATACATTTAGATTGTGACAATAATCCATTACAAGAAGGAAGAAATTGTTCGAGTTATACTAAATCATGGCACTTTTTTTAATTATAATAATCAAAACTATGGATATTTAATGTGTGTCTTTATATAGCCATAAAAATAAATGTTCTAAATTGTGCTCTTTAGCAGTGCCAGCCAGACATACTGTTTCTCCATTTTACAGTACCTAACAGTCTATTTGGGTTACTCACGAAATTGATTCAAGGAAAACTCTTTCATTTGTTGATTTATTTGAAAAAAAAAATTATAGTATTAATATGACAGATGCTTGATCAAAACCTTAATTTTGTTCCTTATAAATAAATAAATAGATTATAAATTATAAATGGCACTAACCTTTGTTGAAAGTCCAGGACATCTGGGTCAAATCTAAGCTGTGTACTTTGCTTGTAGGCTGTTCTTCCATCAACTAGTTTAGGTATCTGTATTCTGGGGGGAAAACAAGCAGCTTTATACTAATCTTATATCTACAACAAATATGATAAATTTAATATTTCTCAAACAAGGCTATAAGATATTAAAGCAATTTTTGTTGTTAAATCAAGTAGTCCTTAGTGAAGTAAATTAAGATTTAAAGTAGAGTTAAATGGGATAAGGTTGTGTTGTGTATTTTATTTTAAATCGGTAAAATTTTGGTTAAGATCAGGAAAGTTTGGTTAAGATCAGGAAAGTTTGATTAAGGTTTAGAAAAGTTTAACCAAGATTTATTAAGTTTGGTTGGACTCAATTATATTTGACTAATTTCAGTAAAGGGTGATAGGATTAGGTTTTTCACATTTGTTTTAAAGAGATTATGAGAGGAATTTGTTTTATTGAATTGGATCTACTTACTAATAGTACCAACTATCCTAAAATAATAAGAAAAATCAATAAAACAATCACACAGCCATTATATTTTACTATATTTATTTAATTATTTGAGTTATATATCAAGCACTTTCTGAACCGACTGATCCCATCAGCACATGAGAATTTCTGTGAGCGAGAGCGAAAGGGCCTATCAATTTTGCCGGTAAAGGTATTTTCACAAACCTTCCAGGGTTCCTTTACATGCCACAATTGACATGGAACTGATGGCTTTACTTCCCCTATAAACTAAGTGGTGCTACAAATTTTAATCGTTCAAGAAAAATCCGTTGACCCGGCTGGGTCTGAACCCATGAACATCGGGTCCTGAGGCGAGCACCTTACCCCGAGACCACTTAGGTCAACTATTTATTTATAAATTGGGCGAGTTCATGGGGGAAAATACGAAATTTTAACCGATGAGCTGAAAAACACACTCTAAAATAGGTAAGAATAAAATAATGGAATGTGGCATTTAAAGAAAGCACTGTATTTAATTTATATTGGTATAAACATTTATATTAAAATAGCTAAAACTAAAAGTAAACAAACATATAATGTAGAGATTTAAAATGGAGATACAGTCAAAGTAATGACCGTGTCAAGCAAAGGTTACACATTTTTAAGGTGTTTTACTTTGAAAAGAATTATCAAGTGTGCTGTGACATGTTCTTTCTATGGATTGCAACTGAATCAAGTTGGCACGGGTATCTAATGCTGATAAAGTACTGTCTTCATGGCCTTCTTCTCAATTCAGTGATATGTCTCCTGGCAGCTTGGTTAGTCTCTCACTTAGGTATATAATCATCATTTTCTTGGTCTTCTGGTGTCTGAGTCTTTTGGCGAAAATATGTTCAGTAATCATTTCCTCATCTTAATTTTCATCTTGGCATTGAAGGTATGGGCATCCATAAATGGGTGATAAGGGTAGCTTCAGCCTCCCTTATCACCCTACAATATTTACCATTTTTTTTATTAATTTTAACAAAAAATCAAAATTGTGTATTTGGGATTTGGCTGCAATTTGCTATTAATAACTTTTAATAATCAATATTAGAGTAAACAGAGATAAAAACGATAAAATGTAGCTTTCCTCCCATTCCCTCTTCAAAAGCTTTCTTTTCATTTTATTCATTTCAATAAACTTAGGAAAAATATAATGCTTCTTTTTCAATGGGTTCAGTTACAACTCCATTTTATTTTTTGTTAATTTTTCAAAAACTTTTTTTTTTTTGCAGACATTGGTTCATGAAACTGATAATTCAGAATTATGGTTAGATGCTATAAAATTCTCTCCCACATGGTTGAATTCCTGAAATTTCCTCTTGAGTGGGATAAGGAGGGGTCCCGTAAATGGGTTTCCAATCCGCCCCTCATTTGGAAGATTAACATGGGCAACTTTGGTTGAAGGTGATCATAATTCAAAACCACAACATACAACAAATGCAACAAAACTGCCCTTAAGTACAACTTCGCAAAGACTGACTTGGCCGCTGCCACATGAAACCAGTTTCAATGCCAGGCTTATTACACCTCAAGTGTGGCACAATACTAAATACAGGATGACACCTCCCTAAACTCAAAGGGAATGAGCCAGTTTTGCATATGAACTGACCCATTCCATCCTGTATTTAGTATTGTGCCACACTTAAGGTGTACTAAGTCTGACTTTGAAACTGGCTCTGTTTCGTGCGTGTGTACTATCTACACATAGTTTGTTGTTCCACCACAGCCTTTAGTGCCCCAATTAAATGGCAAGATACATCAAATAAGAGGAAAAAAATCCAGGTTAAATACTTGTTTTGTTTTTCAAATTTTGTCTCAAATAAGTGAATGCCCCCAATTAAATGGTACTCCAACTAACCGAAATCAAATGTAAATAATTTGAAAACTTCCTTATTTTTCTTGAGTAGTGTGTTAGGAAGGAGCAGAGGTGGCAGAGGTCACAGACAAGCAAGCAACAGTTTCATTATTACAGGCCATTCACAAGTTTTGTCAGTTCATCCAACAGCTTAAAACTGTATTCCTAAGCAGATTGGCAAGAGCAGGTTTAAGTCCTAGGCGGGGACAATAGACATGATATTTCAAAAGTTGTTTTAAAAGATATTAACATGGAGATTAATAATCTGTTATTGATAAATTAGTAGTACCTTACTACCTTACCTTATTTATAAAATTAATTTTGCAAGTTTAAATGTAGTATATAGAAAGACAATAGTGAAAAGTGACTGAAAATTATATTTAGATTAACATACTTGTCATCAGTGAGCATGCAGAATAAATATCAAGTTCGCTTGGTCCGGTAACCTGACAATGGAAAGGTTGGGGTTTGAATTCTGGCTAGTGTAATGAGGTTGATTTGCACTCTTCCTCTATACAAATTCAGGTACATTTCCACTTAATTCTAGCTTCCTTATCCCTACTGAAATAGTGCAATTAAATTTGAATATTCCGGACAAGTAGTAAGATGCAGAGCAAAGAATGAACTTGTTTGTTTGTCTTTAATTGAGCTCTCAGGATGTTCAGTTTGTCAACCCAATGAGTGAATAAAATGACTGCTTTATCAGATTATATTTAATGCTGGCACACATTACAGATGTTGATTTTTAAAATTCGCAAGAGTCTGGATTGCTAGTGTCGAAGAGATTGGGGGGGGTTTGAATCCTGACAGTAGCATAGTGTAACAATTTTAAAGTGTTAAGAGTTTACGCTAAAATTGAGGTGAAAGGTATCAAGATAACTTTACAGGAATAAAAACCGTTACATCATAAGTTTCAGAATTCAAAAATACTTAGTTAAAAGATGAAATTAGCTGATTTAAGACAATGTTTCATATGAATTTTTGCAGTTATGCTATCAAAGCAAATGGTTAAAAATGTTAGCTTTCCTCAAAAAAATAAAGTTTTATTTAAATGACATAATAGATCCTGTTTAAGGATTATTTTAGTTATTTTAAAGATTCAAGCCTAGTAAGCACTTGGAAAAATTGTTTCGCAATATTTCCTAAATGTTTCCTGTTTTTTTAAAAATGTGAAGAAACAATTTGTAAACAAGGGAACCATATTGTTTGCAAACGGTTAAACAAATATCGTTTCCCGCCCATAGTTCAGTGAGTACAAGATGTCTGCCGATGAGGATGCTATGGTTTGTGCTTTGAACATAATTATAGACTATTAAAGAATACAAAGAATAAGAACATAGTGATGAGTTCGTATAGTACTTCAAAATGGTTCATAATATGCAAATAAGCTTCTGAACCTTGAAGACAGTGCAGTGGTTTTAGGAAATTCACTTGCATGTCTTCTGCAGCTTTTGAAGTTATTTTACAAATGGTTGGTCCCAGGATAGTGAACAAATGGCCTGGGTTGTTTGTTGTTGACAATGTTGCCAAACACATCCCAATAAACAAACTGTTTCATGAAACCCATTTGAAATTAATGCCAAGAAACATTGTTTACTCTTCAGAAAACATAAAGGAAATATAATAAAATGTTTGCAATTGTTTCCGAAAACACTAGAAGGCATTTAGGAAACAAGAGCAGCATATTTGAAAACAATATCTCCAGGTAAAATGTTTCCAAGTGAGTACTAGATTTTAGAGCTGACATTTGCATTAGAAATGTTATTTTGAGAGGCCAATTCTTTCTCTTCAAGTAGGCGGTACTCTTTATGGCTATTTGGGTGGGGGTGTGTGGGATCAGTGGGGGATAGTTTTAGAGCCACCCTCTAGCCTGGACAAAAAAAAATAATTCCATGAACATAGCGCAAGTAAAAAAAGCCCATTTAAAAATTGTGCACAGAAAGAGCCCCTTATCATAAATGTGTATAAGGAAAATGCCCACACAGAAAAATGCCCACTCATACAAACGCCCGTGCAGAAAAATGCCCATACAGACAAATGCTCCCACTTCACTAATAATGTTTGGTCCATAAGCCTCGCACAGTTGAGGATGAATCTCAAAATAGCTTATGTTTCTTGCAGGAATATAAAGAATAACTGTGCGCACTTCACAAATGGTAGAATCATTGATGGTAGCACTCATTTTAAATCACTCACTACATAAAACAATCAACAAAATACACTTAACAATGTGAAGGCCGGATAGTTAACTTAATCTAACCGAGCTTAGCCTAGCCAAATGCCTTGTGAGCATTTTTTTGTGTGGTTTTTCTCGTACGAATATATGACAGTGGGGTTAACTCTGTGTGAAAATTTTTTTTTGTGGGCTTTTTTCATTAGCACTTTTTTTTCCCGCTATAAAAAATGTGCAGCAATAGAAAAAAATAGTTTTAATGTGTTCCTTAGCTAAGTATCTGAAAGTGTTGTAGAAAAAAGAATTCTTGTGTTTGCACCTGTTTTCTATGATATCAGTAATCAGGCTCAATCAAACTCAGCTCTATAGTAAAATTTCATCATAATTCTCAATTTTCATCAAAAGAAATTCCAATTTCTTTTAAAGGTTATTCCTCAATTTGGGAGACTTTGAATAGTTGAGTCTGGATGAAAATGTTTTGTTAAAGTGTGTTGAACACACCACCAAATTTTAGTATTTGAGCAAGTAACATTAATAAGTATGTCTACTCCCTGTCTAGCTCAGTAGATTATTAGAGTCCCACACAATTCATAGAAGATAGTCTCAATCATGCCTTTAAACATTTAACTTACTTAAGGATGGGTCTTTATTAACAAAGTAGATCCTAGCCGTCTCTTGTTGGAAGACTTTGTCACGAGCCATCAAATATATGACCCGTCCCTACTGCCTAAAAATAATAGTTTAAGATACAATTAGGGAATTACTCTAAATCCCCATAACACTATTTTGAAGGTCTGGATTAGAAAGACGTTATTCCACTTGTTATGTGTAATCAGCTAACCACAAGTAAAGAGTAAGAAAGTTAAACAGTAGTATAAATTCAAATATGCTGACTAGTTTAAAAAAACAAATACCTGTTCCCCAAGTCAAAGGTGGGTCTGAGGACTCGGCCTCAGAAAATGTTTGAAAGTTGAAATGCCCCTAGAAGCTATTTAATGTAAATTGGACTCCTTTCTAAAATATTAAGTATGATCCTTCCCCAGGAAATTATTTTAAATTTAGATACCTCTAAAAGTTATTTAGAGTGGTCCTCGCTTTCAAATTCCTGACACAGGGCAAAATTCAAGCCCTTTTCCCAGATTTTTTCTTCGATGTACAAAATTCTAGCATAATTTATTCTCAGTTTTTATTTTATTAAATCTGAATCAATGATAATGGTAATTTATATTAATAATTTCTAATAAAGAAGTATTTTGTGATTTCTAAAATCATATTTTATACAAATTCAAAATACAATATATCATTCAAAACCATTTATCTTTAGAAAGAAGATTGAAAACATTAATCCATCTTTTTTTGTTCCATAGATATAAACTACTTTATGGTGGGTTGTCACCTTTTCACATCAGTGCCACAATAGCTTTTCAAATGGAGGCCTACAGTAGTCTCTCAATAATCTGACCTTCGGTTATCCAACATTCCATTTAATCCGACATATCCCCATGACGTGCAACTTACGTTGTTGTGCAGTATGTGCAAAAATATTATTTTCCCACTCCCATTGCTGCTTTGTCTGCCAGTGAGTCACATACCTCCGTGGATGTTATAGCTCTGTACGCCCACCTTAGAGAATGTTTGCACTGTACTCGTTCATACTGTGATTGAGTTTAGCATTTTCCCATTACTGTACTTTTAAAGTAATTTTAGATCCTAAATTTTGTTTACATAAAATAAAAGTTCTGTAATTTATTTTATTACAGTACTGTATTTGTACTCTAGAATAATTACTAGCAAACCTTATTTCATACTCATTCTGCACTACTATTTACAGTAATTTGGATTTGTTTCACTGCCCGTTCCCCTCCTCCTTCCCCTGTTTCCGTATTATCCGACAATTCGGTAATCCGACCACCTGTCGGTCCCGTTTAGGTCAGATTATTGAGACTCTACTGTATTTTGGCTATACAGGGTCTCTACTGAGTTGGAGAAACAAAAATTAGTGACTTTTTGGTGACCTTTTTTGACCAAAAGATTCCTTCGATAAAAGGTCAAACATTATATAAGGTATATATAGGCATAATGCACTCACATGCAACATTAAACTTTAACTAGATTGCGAATGTTAACCTTGTCCTTGGTATCATGCTAAAAACAGACAACTTGCGGCTAGCGCATGGCATCATGGGTAATGGGTGGCTAGACATTCTACGTGTTTGCGTTGTTACGATGCACGGGAAAATCAAACAAAAATATTTTCGTGACTTTATGATCAAAATATTGAAATTTTTTTACTTTTTGGGGACTTTCGTGACCTTTTTTTTGCAATTAGTAGCTTTTCGGGACTTTCGGGACCCACTAGACACCCTGTTATATTGTGGCTACCATACTATACTGTGCAAATCAATTGGAACAAAGTAAGAAATCACTCTTTTTCAAAAACTATACCTTTATATCATTCTATGCCTTTACATACACTGATAAATACCCCTATTAGTATGAAGATGTCATTCTTTAACATAAATTACCTCTTGAACTCGTTTTGGAATTGACTCCCCTAATTTAGTGCACATATTTTTGACTTCATCATCGTGGAACCAAACTTTTATAGCATTCGCTATCATGCGTTCTTTGGTTGTACAGTCAATTTTACCTAAATGTATCTTCAAAATATTCCACACGTTTTTATTGGATTCATGTCTGGTGAATTTTCAGGCCAATCAAGCAAATTAATTTTACTTTCCAGCATGAAAGTCTTGACCAATTTTGAATTGTGATATGGGGCCAAGTCATGTTGAAATGTCCTGTCAAAAGTTTGTAAAAATGGAACAATATTACATTGTAATATTTCTATGTACTTGGATGAATTCATCATACCTTGAACAGGAACTAAGCTTCCAGTGCCATTTGCTGTGAAAAAACCCCAAAACATCTGTTACAGAGGGTGTTTTACAGTTTGTTGGACATGCTCAGGTCTTAAGGGTTCACAGTTGCTTCGTCTAACGACATTTTCTTTGTAGCCCTGCACAAATAAATGAGTTTCATCGCTGAAAATTACCTTTTTCCAGTCATCAGTAATCCATGATTTATATTTTTTGGCCCATGCTAACCATCATTTTATCTTCATTTTAGCATTCAAATATTGCTTTTTCGTTGGTTTTCTCGACTTCCAGCCAGCTTCCAGAAGCCTACGGCGTACAGTTGAATCATTTACTTCAAAACCACTAGCCAATAGATCTCTTTGAAGGTATGTGCTTGTTTTTGTTGGATTCATTTTACTATTTCTGATTAGAATTTTATTGGTTCGTGGAATTGTTTTTAGTTTTCTTCCACATTTACCTCTCCTTTTTGGAGATGATGATCCAGATGCATTGTATCTCGCAAGAATTCTTGATACACTTGATTTGCTTACACCGACTCCAGAAGCGATATCTTTCACTGTCATAGAAGTGTGGTCCTTAAAAGCAATTATTTTTGCACTCTTCCTTGGAATAATATCCATTTTTAAATACACGAAAGCAACACGTATCTCACAGAGAGCAAAAACTAACATCTACCTACCACACATAAAAGCTCACAACTGAAGCTGACGTGACTATTTCCAGTTTAAAACCTGCCACGCCACATTTTTAATGTCAAGTTCTAAGAATCACACCACCTCAAGGCAGATAAATCTGATTTAAGTCGGTTTATGACATCAACTGGCAATCACATTACAATTCTGAGAAAAAAATAGCTTGTCCCAATTAATTTGCACAATATAGTAACTCAGCAACTATTGGTTAGAATGTCTTAAAAGTTTTAGGAAGATCATAAAACTATTCAAAGATATTATGCACTAAATCTTTTTAAAATCTAAATTGATGGGTTAAATGCTCTGGATGAGGTGACATGAGGTACCTTAAGACTGACATATGACCTAAAGTAGGCGCCTTCAGAAATATTGACTAGCATGTAACCTAGGTACTATAGTCGAATTCATAAAGATATGAGTTTCGGGTTCATTTCAGCATTTCTTTTGTTACGCCGCGTGGAGGTTCTCAATCTGATAAGCTGACAACGTTGAGCTGTGAATTTAGGCATGGGGGGAGAGGGGTTTTCATCCCTAGTATGACCTTGAAACACACAAACAAATTACGACTAGTATAAAAGGAATGTTTATTTACATGTAACCAAGGTACCAACAGGAATGTTTATTTGCATGCAACCTAGGTACCTGCAAGAATGTTGACTAACATGTAGCCTAGGGAGCATAGGTAATGTTTATTTGCTTGTAACCTAGGTACCAGCAGGAATGTTGGCTAACATGTAACCTAGGTACCTAGGAATGTTTATTTGCATGTAGCCTAGGTACCTGCAGGAATGTTGACTAGCATGTAGCCTAAGAGGTACCATAAGGAATGTTTATGTAAATGTAACCTAGGTATCATAAATAATGTTTATGTGAATGTAGCCTAGGTACCTGCAGGACTAAAATGTAGCTTAGGTAACATAAGGAATGTTTATGTGAATGTAGCCTAGGTACTTGCAGGAATGTTGACTAACATATAACCTAGGTTCCTGCAGGAATGTTGACTAGCATTATTTACTGGCATAAAGAATACAAGATAGTTTAAGAAACTCTATACATAAATAATAACAGTTTTAGCAAACCTTATAATAATAAATATATAAAATTAAATAATAGACCTAGTTTGAGTCAGACTTTTGTCCAAATAGTAAGTAGCAAATTAAATAACAATATTAATTTTCAAGTATTGACTCAAGTAATGATCAGGATATGATTATTAAGGCTATGAGAAATTTAAAATTAATTAAAAGCAGTTGAGCCTCAATTGTAAGTCTTGAATGAATGAGCTTGAGTTGTCCGTGTTTCCAACTTTGCAGCAAAATAATATTGTGAGAAATGGACCATGATTACCTGGCCACAGAGTCGTCCCAGCTGATGGTAATTATTTTAAAAGATGAATTGATTTTAAGGGAAGGGAGTTTCGGGAGCAACACACACATGAATAACACACAAAAAAACACTAGGATGCTACCACAAAAACAAGTGCCTCCAAGCATCTCACTGATAGACTTTTACTCGTGGAATAAATTTAGGCAAGGCCTTGCTTGTTGACTGTTTGGTGTCAGTGTCATACATTTTTAATGATTAGTTGAAAGGTTTAACAACACATCGCATGCTAGCCTCTACTTTTATTCCTCTTTTAAATCAATAATATGTGACCCAGAGAGCCAGAGCAGCTATCACAATATGTAGACTAAACAAACTAGATAAACTACTGGATACCAAATTTTAATCCAAGAAATTTTTTGAAAGTTGTTTTGCAAATTAGTTCATTTTCAAAAAGCAGCATTAGATAGTAAAGAAAATACCAAAACACTATTTATATGTGATGCTAGTATAAAGGAACATGAAGTGTAGAGGTTTCATATTGAAAACGATTCTAAGTACATTATTTTGCAAATGAAGCAAATCGTTGGTTTTTTTTAGCACTTTGTTTTACTACTTTCGGGTTTTACGCTTATGTACTAATTACGCTGATGGTTTTAGGGATTAGTAAGTTTATATTTAAATGAAGTGTACCCACATTTGCATGGAAGGAGAGTAAAAAGCTATTTTGGAAAAACCACCCTCAGCACACCCAGCTGAGATATGAACCTTGATCTCCCTGTCATCGGCAGTCTATCCTAATGTGAGAGTAGCACCTTATACCATGAAGCCACAAACGCATGTTTCGTTTAATTAATATCTTCAACTTATCCTCCATATTTTAAAATAAACTATTACTTTAATTTGACTTTTAATGGATTGATTTATGTTTGAAGATTAATTTATGTATATAAGCAATTAGGTTAAGGTTGGCAAACTCAATGAATGAATCGAACCTGAGACCTTTAGATATGACAATCAATGCCTTAACTCTGAGCCATACTATTTGTCTCATAATTAGAGTCACTCTAGCCCTATAATTTCCTAAAGTTCTACTTTAAATCCCTGTACACAGCTTTAGTTTCCAAGCAGGGCAATATACTTATTAGGATTATACTTCACGTCGTATATGCCTCACAATTATTTATTTTACTGCTGTCCAATGTACATCTATACAATTACCACTTCTTTATACCAAAGTTGCTAGTGCACACTGAAATCGCATCTTTTCTATACCTTCATCAAACATTCCGACTGTCGTCTCTCTCGCACCACAGTCTACCAACCTCTTACAATTAACTCTTTATTGAATTTCAAACACTCGGTCACCCTGTAGTACACAATGTCTTCAATGAAGTTTGTCACATGTTATATATAAAATTAATACCAAAGCAATTTTATTTCAGTCCTTATCTTATAACTACATGGTAATGTACATTAAAAACAGATCATGCAGACACTGCTATACTAATTACTTCAGTTTTGTTCAAAAATCCTTTAGGCATTTAGGTACAAACCTTTCTTGACTAGGTTAAGACTTTGGGTGACAATGAATTACCCACTCCAGTTTCACTGTCATCAAAATGGTCTAAAAATGCCACAGGACTATCGGGTTTTGTTGAGTTTCAGATCAGACCTAGATGATCTAACATCTTATGGCTCGTCAATCACAGATTCACAGTCGCCCATCTTGTTTTTGCTGCCCCACAATTTTAGTGAAACGTGGGCAGTAGTCGCATAGTGTTTTGTTTGACATCTGCCTTAAGTTGACTCACTCGATGTGTGTTGCCATCTGAGAACACTTTAATAGACAAAAGAGGTCCTTCGTATTTAGGGTGCCTTTTTGTTGGTTCACCAGTATGCACTGGTGTATAATGCATCATCACCACTTCTCTGATCTTGAACTTTGTATGTGCATACCTTCGGCTGTCGAAGTATGCTTTCTGGTGGGTTTGCTACTTGACATATATATTAGAGCACAACTTTTTGTATTAATACTGGAAGTTGGTATGTCATTGAGACTCTTAAGTATCCCATCATGGTGCCGAGGTCAATACCCGTGAATTGACTTATCAAATGACGACATTTCAGTCATCATGTTGAGGTCACATAGGATCTTCTTTAATTCCTTGTCTCAATCATTTAAGTCCGCCCACTGAGATGAAATTGATATCAAGGTGTGATTCCCTCATTATATCTCACCTGGCAGAGTTCAGTACATGGTATAGTCCATGCAAAACACAAAATTCTTCAAATACATATGAGGTGACACATGTTTCATGGTCAATGATTATTTTTTCCAATAGACCACGCTCATAAAAAAACCCATCAAGGCAATTCAATACACTTTTTATGGACATATCACGCAGAGTAGAAAAATACACAGGTATTTCCAGGTTATTCACAGCTACAAGGAGTTCGCAATTACCCTTTAAACTTCAAGGAAACGGTCCTAAAGGATCATTGTGCACAATCTGAAAAGGTCAAGTACCGAGAGGCATTGGGTTGAGAAAAACCTGCCTTTCGCCCACCTGGGAACTTACTCAGGAGTCACTCAAAGCACTGAGCTATATGATGCTTAACATATAATTTCATGCCATAAAACCGTAAGTTTTCTGAGCAACAGTACGGTTGACTGTGAAGTGTCCAAACAAGTCATGAAATTTCACAGAAAGGTTCTTTATCATCATTTTAGGGACGACAAAAAGTTTGAATGTATGCTGATTATGTTTTGCTAAATCTTACACACTTTCCCATTCATCAATTATAATCAACCCCCCTGGTTTCTCTCAGCTATAGTTCTTTGTGGTTGAGATAGTTTGAGTATGCACATGATATCCCTCGATTCTGAATCACTATGTTGCATTGCTAGTACTGGGTATTCAACAGATAGGGTTAAGAACACCTCACACCTATCACTAATCACTTCTGCCATAGTGCCATGTTCACAACTAACTGATGCACGGCTCATAACATTCACATCGGCTATCTTCTCAGCTGGATATGTTTTAGCTCAAAGTCATATTCTTGTATAAAATTGTACCAATTAGAAAGCTGCGGATTATTCACGCACTCTCCATCCACATCCATTTAAACTAATTAATGACAATCAATCACCAATCTTTGAAGACAAGTTGTAGTCTAATTAACATTTATGACCCATGTTTGCAGAGGATTAGAATATCATTCAGGTAACACATTGCTATTGTATTCTGCAATCTCCCTAATGCACAGTTCATTACACGTTGTAACTAAGCTGGTCCATTGGTCAAATCAAAGACCACCCTTTCAAACTGAACTGTTTCCTTTGATGTCACAAAAGTAGTCTTCTTTTTTGCCTCATTTGTCAAAGGAATTTGTAAATAACTATGGTACTGTGAACACCTTGCTTAATTGTTCTTGAAGAATGTAAAGGTTGGACATGTTTATAAAAAATTCGTAATACTGCGCTATTTTTTAAATTTTTTTGCACCACGTCTTACTATCTGTTCACATCTGATTCTGAGTCAAGTCAGAAATAACAATATTATCTCGTAAGCTGTGATACTTTGGACAGTAACAATATAGCTTACTAATAAAAATATATTATAAACTAAAAATGTTTAGTTTGTGTTAATGTTTAGGACTACTTTACTTTATATATTCATTATTGTTTCTGGTTTGGGTTAGTTAAATTTTATTCAAGCTATATATTTTCCACTACCAGTTTGCTAGGCCTGTTTTAGCTTCATATGCCTTAATCTAACTTAAGACTAGGACAGGCACAACACCCAGTCCCCAGCTGTTAATTTATCACTGTGAAAGAGTAAACCCACATTTACCTAAATTTTTTGGCCATGCCGGGAATCGAACCCAGGACCCTTAGCTCAGTAGAAAGACATGCTACCAACTGATCTAAGGTGTTGGATTTGTTTAGGACTACTGGAGGGTTTTATTTAAATAGTCTTTACTCACCTGACACCTGTCGAACTATGGAAATCCTACAAAAGAAAAGAAAATGTGATTTAATACAATTTATCTTAAGCCACATCAATAAAAAAAAAGATAGTATCTTAAACTTTAATAAGCTGTGCTGCATGATACAGGGTCTGGTTATTATTAATGAGGGACACACTTCAAAATTTTAATATACCTGAATACTTTTTTTTTATGTATCTCATCTTAAATTACACCAGAATAAGACTGTTTCTTTGGCGTGTGGCAGATATATTTGTGTTTGCAATTGTGAACCATTATCAATATTTATTATGAAAACCAATGTTAGAAAAATAAGAATTATACATTAAAACTACAAACCATCCTTTTATAGTGGTGAGTGATAGGAACCATTTATTTATTTAATCTGGTAAAGTAATGTGTAACACATATTCTTATACTTAGAGATTACAAAAAATTAGTAATTTACAAATATTTTAAATATAAAAAAGTCACTTAAAAAACAAAAATATTACTAATAAATAATATTGTTAAAACTAATTAATAAGAAATATCAACATAAGAAAGGATTTAATATATAAATTGTTAATCTATAGTTAAAATTACTTCATAAGGATTTCAACATTTTTCATTGGTATTTATTTAATTGAAATTTACTAAAATCATTTTTTAAACTTTTATTAAAACATATTTGTATATGAAAATTAGGCTATGTCAATTGTTAAATATAGTGTGTTTATATAGATGTGTTGTAATTTTTATTTTTCAGTTTAAAAATATGAAGCTAGCCAATATCTTTTTTTCAATGTTTGTTGAACAAACTATCATTATATTATATTATGGGATTAATTTTTACTTTGGATCGCTTAAAAGTCACATTTATAAATAAAAGAAAATTTAATAATATTGTAAAGTAGTACAACCACCCCCAATACTGGTTACTTCTTCATAATGCCACTCAGCTGGTAACATTTTCTAACACTTACCCCCACCCCCAATCAATAGAAAAAAATGCAACTTGTATACAAAAAAAAAGCACAGAGTTTGTATATTTGAAAGAGTCAGGTAGTTATGAGTCCTACATTATTTTGGCAGGGTTTCAACGTTGGCACGCTGCCAGTGACACCCTGATCTTGAAAAAAATGGCGGCCAAAACTGATATTTTTACAGTATAATCTTTCTGGTCGATCCCATGCCTAAAATATCCTTTAACAATATCATAAAAGAGGCCATTTCCAAAAACTATTTGTTTAACATCTTTTTTATGTTTGTCGAAGAGTATCACTGGCGTAAAGAGGAGATAATTCCACAAATTTATGAAAATGCTTGTTTCTACCTTTTTTTTTTAAGATACTCTATTAATAATTGCATAGTGACTATTACAAACTATTTTATATTTGTTTACACATTACTACGAGACTCTGTACATCTCAGAAACGTTGTTGGGTTTCAGCTTAGGTAGTCAGGTTCATTCCTAATTGTTTAATGGTTGAAAAACCTTACTCCCCCCCCTCTCCCAAATTACTAAACTTCTGCCTTGTGTGCCCCTCAAACTGTGTTCAATTGGAATTTATTGTTCATGTGTCTGCAGTTTATGCCAGTGTAGTACATTTCAATATGGCTACTTCCAAAGTTGACATACAAGATAGAGGTGTAAAAACTCAAGCATCTAGAGTAAAGATAAAAAATTAAAATAAAGCTTCTTGACAAACTTTTAAAAAGGGATTATGAACAATGCGTTCCAAAAGTGTTAAAAATTGCATACGGTGGCTAATCATTGAGGTAGTGATGTGGTTCCACAGTCCTTGCTGTCAACATCACAGTGATTGGTTGCATTAATGTTTGTTTTCAAAAACCAATGCTTCCTAGATGCATTGAAGAAATAACTGAAGAATTTATAAGAAAGAAAAAAAAAACTTGTTTGGCTATACGAAAGCCACTCTATGAAGTGCAGAAGCTATCAGTCTTAGACACTGTCTTGAAAGTAATAGGGAACCACAACGATGAATGAGGATGAATGATAGTTGACCATATACGACATGTTTTGGATAGTCCCAGTGAACTTGAGTGCCCTTGAGTGACTTCCCCATTCTGCTCGGCTAGAGATAAGCTTGATGGGATGCACCCACGATCATTTGAGTCTGGTGGAAATTCTGGGGTCCTCCAAGTGCCTCGCTCTTGCTCTTCTTGGGTTCAAATATCTCTTTATGATTTTTTTGTTTGGATACAATAAAAGGCCACTTTGACCAATTTGATTAAAAAAAAGGCATGTTCTTAATAACCGTGCTGATGATTTTACACCGAACTCAAATGTGCGCGGGTGCATCCCATCAAGCTTATCTCTGGAGGAGCAGAATGGGGAAGTCCCTCAAGGGCACGTCCAGCCGCAGAGGAAGAAGCAGTCCCTAATGAGGCTTAAAAAATCACCTTGTTTGAGGGGGTGGAATAGTGACGTGTTCAGTTGGCAACACTAGGGAAGAGCATGAAGCTATATATGATCAGTAACAAGCGATGATCTGCGACAGTGTCAAATATTGAGATGAATTAGCAAAAAGAATGTATTTAATAAGTATCTAGATTAACGTTGTTATTGTTATAGCAAACAAAGTGTAAACTATTTGTGAAATGTTAAATAGCAAGTGTTTTGTTACCAAACTAAAAGATCATTTAACCATTTATCATGAAGCATAAATATTATTCAGAACATTAGAGGAGGACAATGGCATTCCTTCTTAATTTAAATTATTAGTAATTATAGAAAGAATGAGAGTGGCCTGTAGTATAAAAAAAACTCCATATTGTGAGCCCGTAAGCAAGCTATACCAACATAGCAGCCGCCGCCATTAGCAATGATAGTGCCAACATTTGTGGATAAAGGGTGAAATGTGGTCAGCACAACGAGCCCTCTGGTCTTTAATCTCAGTTTTCTAAACTGTAGCTGCTACTTCTTTATTCAAGTAGCTTCTCATTTGGCCTCACGAGGCTTGAGTTCGAACCTGTTTAGACCCACTGATTCACAAATTAATTTTGGAAGTGCTGAGGATCGAACCCGGGACCTCTGAATCTGTAACCAGAAACTCTGACCACTAAACCACAGAGGTGTAGTGTAGCACTAAATAATAATATTTTGTGTAGGTAGGTATATAATGTCTAATATTTAAAAGAATTCTCAACTTTAATGACAGCACATATCAAGTAGCATTTTAGTGTATTTTATGTTGCCCATACTTTATCAGTGTTTCAGTGTAGGTAGTGAGCTCAGTAGCCCTTATTGTATTTAGCAAATATTTTTATTACTGAAATTTAACAAAATCAAATCATAATACATAACTTGGCACAAATCAGGGTATCTGCACATTAGGTAGCATATACCAATGAATAAGAATTACAATGATATGTCAAAATGTTTTTAAATGTGTTTAATGGGACTTACAAAAATTGGTGGTTGTGGGGTTTTATTTTTGTCAAAAGAAGTTGTTTACATTGTAAACTTAGACCCCTTTAACATAATGTTAAATGGTAGTGTTTTTACACCATAAACTATGTTTTTCAAAAGAGGGTAGGTACAAAATCAAAGATAATATACAGCTAGCCTATTGTCCCTAAATGCTTGGACAAGATTAGGTTAAGTATGTTAGGTAAGAACCATAATAAGATTTATTAATTAATGCTAGTAAAATTACGTAGCCTACCTATTTCTCACCAAAATAGAAAAAAAAGCCATTTTATAAGCTACTAAATCTTTGTTCGAGATTTACCCCCACTTCCCAGTTGTGATTTTATACATGTAATGGTTTACTTTGTTATTTCATTAAAAGATTTTCAAGATTTTTTTTTAAATAAAAGAATAATTGTTATTACTTTGTAAGAGTTGTGTTAGCTACAAAAAGGAAATAGATGTGTTGTAGCCTAGACAGTTTTTGTGGCTTTATAAAACAATATTTAGTTTGTGAGACAATATCCTGTTTCTTAGATGAGTTAGCTAGTTTGTTTTGTTTTGTCTTAAAAAATATATTTATATAGTACTTACAGGTTTGGGATATTATTTTGTTTATAAAAATAATGGTAAAGTAGTCATATTTTGGTTAGAAAAAAACCATGTAGGCCTTTGAGTTTGACGCCCCACTATAGTTTTCGTTCAATCCCTGACATATAATTTTGAAGATCTTACCTTGTGAATAGATGGAGCTCTTGTAAATGGAACACCATCCACAATGTACCTTACTTCATTATTAGCTTGCATAAAACCTGGAATATAAAGGCAAATATGTACCATAATCGGTCCCTTGTCAACTGTGACATGTAAAAAAAATCTGCAAGGGTATGTCTGAAAATAAGTACATGAATTAAACTGCTAAAATGATGATTTTAGGTTTGATGACATTTCACATTGTATAATAAACATTATGCTTTGTAAAAAAAAAACCACACAACTTCTTATATAAATGGATGTTATATATTATAATGAATTAACAAGTTATGATATTTTTCAAATCTCTTTGAAGCTGCGTGCAGACTCTGCCCTTTGGCTAATTAGTGTCACCTGCCCACACCATCTTGAAGGAAGCACGTGTACAGTAGGCGCTATTAGGAAAATCTTGAAAAGTATTGTTTGTCTCCTGTTGCTTTCAGCACTGACTTTCAATGGGCAAGCGAGAAACAAGCCTCGTCTATATAACATAGTCAGTAAGCTCCATATCCATATAGTCCTTAACTCCTTAATGGTCCTTAGCAATTTTAATCGCATCCACACAATCTCTATCCTTAATCACGTGACAATGCCAACCAATGTAAAACTTAAGAGACTTGTTCCAAAAGAACACATCAAATTAGAATTGTCTACAGCAAGGAGCTAGCAAGCTCAGATAATCAATAAAATAACCAAAAACACAACCTTTTTTTTTAGAAAAAGATCTTGAATATATTTGAAATTTATATAAAGTGCAATCACATTCAACATATTTATAATACAAGTTTAATAAACTTAACAAACTTATAATTTTTTACTCATAAGTTTTGCTATACCTTAAAAATACAAGATACCAGAATTATATATGTAAACAAAGCAAATTATTGTACTTTTAATATTAGGTTGTAGCCTACTTTCATTCTTCCTATATAGTATCTGTACCATAATAGCTTTTTAAGGCTAGTCCTATATTTTAAAGACCAACACTTTTTCTGAAAACTTTATACTTCCCAGAAAATGGTATTTGAGGTGTCGCACTTTCTAGGGTAGGCTATTTAGATTTTAAGTGAAATATTTCTGAAAAATCTCTGCGAAAAAACATCATTTAATTTTGAATAGTAATGTTTCCTTAGCAACCGATTCTTTCATTGCCATTCATACATTAGCCTAATATTGATACAGGCACATATTTAAGCTACTTTGTTGTTATTGCTAGTCCTTTAAAAGTTAAAGTTCAGTCAACTTCTACAGAGTGGTTAGGACTAAGGACGTAAAAGGATCAAGAGTCTGTGTACAGAGCATCTGTTAATTTGGAGTCAATCTCTTACTGGTCACCATTCACCTTACAATCTAGTCGTTAGAACAAGTTATATCCTACACATTTTGCCAAGAAAATATCCTATATACATTCCAAAGATCGTTTATATGCTACAATTGATATGGGACCAATTGCTTTCTTCATCCTTCAAGAAGGTTGTGCTCTGAATTTTCATTTATCAGTAGAAATCCGTCGACCTCGGCAGGGTTTGAACTTGCGAGCATAAGGTATTGAGGTGAGCACTTTACCCCATGACCACCAAGGCCGTTATAACTTATAATTAAGTAATAGGTCTACACATTTGAGCATTTCCTTAAATTAACAAGAATGTAAACAAACAAGAGAAAAAATTATGACAAAAATCATTCCATACTAAGCAACCACTTATTCTTGCCTTCACTATTTCCATTTGCTGTGAGTTTTGTTTTTCCAAGTTCCACTAGAATCAGAATAAATATGTGACACCAAATTGCATTTCCATTCATTTTTATTTTTATTTGAGGAATTTATTAATATTTTGCCTTAAAGACAATCTTCAGCCATAACACTATCGATTGCAAATTACACTAGCCAAAATATTCATATCACTTGGTTTATTTGTATTACCTCACCAACAAACCAAAACTTCTCAAACATTAAATAAGAAAATATAATATACATTTTTTGTTTAGTTGGTAACCCAAACGCTAGCAAGAACTTTACCATTCCCTAAAGCCCGTATCACACGACACTAGCTCGTACTTGAAATCCAGTGTGCTAGCTAGCGCTAGCTAGCACGTCATCATCTAGCGTCGTGTGAATCAGAAAAAGTATACTGGTTCTGCCACTTGGTACTGGCTACCATACTAGTTTTGAGGATAGAACAGGCGCTATTTTCGTACTAGTTCTGACACTAGTCTGTGTAATTCGACCAATCAAAGCGCGCTGAGACTTTGTGAGTTTGTGTGGAGAAATAATAGAAATGGCGCCGACATGGTCATCGGATGTTATTTTGTTGTTGGCAGAAAATTATTCTAAATATCCTTGTTTATATAATACCAAATTTCCACAATATGACAATATATTAAATATATATTTAATTAAAAACATGTCATCTAAAAATGACAAACTGTGTTCCAGACCCAAATTTAATCTAAATAAACTTGATAGCATGCCAACTTGGGTGGTTGCTTTTTTAGAATATAAAGTGTGCGTAGGCCTAAAAAAAGCACGTGTGTGTGTTAAGGATACTGTACTTGGACACCCATAGTCTTAGGTGCCTCTGACCACATCGTAAATAAATGAATACAAATTTGGGGAGATACTAAACGTTAGAGTCACCCTGAATGTATCCTACCTAACCTCCGAATGTATCATTTTCAGTATCCCGCGATCATTATTTCGTCTTTCCAGCCAGTTCCGTGTCCATATTCTTTTCCTACGCTCCCTCTCATAATTTTCAATATAATTATTAATAATTAATTCAGCTGCTTTATCCAAAATTAATAGTTGATGTTCTATAAATATTTGCACTAGAACCTAGTACCAAACTAGCAGCGTGTAAATACTCTAGTCCCGTTTCTATTGTACTAGCTAGTATACAGATATCTAGGCGCTAGCTAGCACACTTGATTTCTAGTACAAGCAAGTGTCGTGTGATAGTAGCTTAAGGTATAAGATTATGGGTCTTGCCATTCTTAAATTCCAGTGACATACATTGAAAGCAATAAGCGCTAAAAGCTCAGCCTATTAAAACACGTGTAATTCAAATATTGTAAAGAAGTAGTTTTAATCATCGAGTAAACATTTTAACATTTTAATCAAAATTTAAGATAAGTTAACCAGAGGAACTAATTAAGATTACAATAAAATTTCATGATTAGTAAAATACATATCAACTGTAATAATAGTTTCTCATGATTGTAAAAGCATTTAAATGTATTTGGTAATACTATAATTATATTATTTTAAACAAAATTAGTTCGGTATACTGAAGGGTGATTTTATAGCCTATAGGCACCATGCATTGATGTAAGTAGTATTTTCAACAAATTATCTACACGTTTACTATTCATATTCTTGGTAACGTAACCAAATATCTTTATGGAGAAAGTTATGTATGCTTATAAACTTAATCCTCACAAGTATTAATCGAATAAAATAAAAGTATAAAGCCCACATCAGTAACGACACTTATCTATATCATGTATATTTCTCAAGACTTGAATATCGTACTTGTTTTTCCAACATACCTAGCGAACACACCTTCTTTTACTTTAGAAACGTCATATCTTTGTTCATATGATTGTCATATACATATCTCAAGTTGGTATCGTTCATCTTGATAGTGGTGATAAGGTTATCCTATATCTTACCATCTGCTTAAGGCTCCAATAGTATGTTTGACACAGATAGAAACAATCTACAGCTCTATTTCTACCCATTGACCCATTTTAAATAAGCCTGACCGCTATACTGTTTATCCCAGGTAACATCGTCAAAAATGAATACAGGAAAACGTTTGACTTGAGATTATCCATTTAATAATTCAAATACTCGACAAATGCATCTCTCTCTGAGCTAGGAACTGCTTTTTTGTCGTTCCAATGGTTTCCTAGTAATGAGAGAGTGGACAGATTGGCATCTAGTATAACTAGGGATGGGGTATCAAAAGAAAAGTATTGATACTGTATTCATTTAAAGTAGCGGAAGAAAGGAATCTATACCATACTAGTATCTAAAGAAAAGTATCTATAACAGTAAGTATCGGTATCGAAATTTTAATTAGGAAAAAATTTTTTTATCACGTAATAGTTTCAACTTTTCATAGTATTGTTGTATTTTCATATTTATTTAAACACTGAAAATTATAATGATTTAACCATGTTATAGTAAATTTAGGTCTATTGCGTCTATGTTATGTGTTGGAACTTGGAAGGTATGATAGTATTGTATAATTGATATTATAAAAGGTTTTACCATTGTGCGGTGTTAACAGGCGAGATTATTCACACACGCTTTAAATTATCAAACATAGAGAGAAACAATTAATTAACTATGAGCCTACCTTTGCGAATGGTGACTGAGAATACCTGGAGTGATGAGATGATAGCTGGGGCGCCCCAATCTTGTTTCTTGAGCAATTATTAATTATTTCACACGAGAGAGTTTCGTGGCTGTGTCCCGAGACTAAAAGACGCTTGAACTCGCAGCTTTTTCCGTTATACTAAGAAAAAGCGCGGGATTAGTGAGCCCAGAGCCATTAGGGGGAAAGGGTCAATGCGGTGCTGATACCTAGTGCTAGTGAATATAATTAATTACACAAAGAAGAGAGCACAGCTGGCTCAGCAGATATATTCATACTAAACAACCATACCAGATTTCAAAATTTATATGAAAATTTAGCTGATGGAAAGTTATTTAATACCTAATATGATTAGTTGTATATTTTTTCAAACTATTTTGTACCCTTCTTTAACCATAGTAAATATTTAATCCAAGCATGAGTGAAGATAACAAAAAAGTTGTTTCTTTCGATACTGATTCGATACCAGAGTGTGAGTACTAATATCAGTAAAAGTATCGGAAAAAAGTATACTAGTATTGAAAGGAAAATATCGATATTAGTGAAGTATCGATACATATTTCACATCCCTAAGTATAATATAATTTATATTGAGCAAGTGATTCACCTACTGTATAGCAATTTCACAACGTGAGTAAAACTTAGAATAAAGGATATGTGGGGCGAATGGAGGGAGACCACAGGCCAGCAAAAGAAAAACTGATACTTTAATATCTGTGGAACAAAATCAAATAAGCTATGGTTTTTGGCAGTTGTGGGTTTCCGTAAGTGTATTTGTACTTTGATATGCCTTTGGTACGGGCATACCTACACCAAATATTAACTTTATTTTATGTGCAATGTTCTGTCTTCACATTGTTTGGTTTATCACTTTCCTGAAAATTTAAAATAGGTATTAATTCATGATTTGCACCGTGCATCAATTTTCACGTGTAGATTACATTCTTATTTATATTACAAACTGTTCTCTAATTAATGCACTAATCTCAGACAAAATGCCTTTGTATAGAAGCCTATTTAATTTCCTATTAAATATAAATATGTCAGTGTAGGCTCGGAAAAATATCTTCTTGGTTATTTTCTTAGACGAGATTATCGATTAGTGGTTTAGAAACTGAACTAAGAGTATGTTGGTATCGGAAGCAAATCGTATGGTGTCCTGGCTGTTTGAAAACCATGTCTTGAGGGCCATTGAAGAAAAAACTCGCTGCCATGGCTACAGTGGCCTTTACGTCACGACCCGTCATCCAGACAGAATCGATCTTACTTTAGATTTACCCTATAAAAGATCGTAAGAAATAGCACATGTAGTACCCCACCTCAGTTTAGATTAGTTGCACATGTGGAGAGAGCAGTAGTAGAGTCAGTTCTCACACATGGCAGAGCGGGATACGGGGGCCTGCCGTCATATTTTTCCTTTTTTTTTTTTTTNTTTTTTTTTTTTTTTTTTTTTTTAGACACAGTTTAATTTATTCACGAGTTGGAGAAACTCGTGGCGACATAAGCTGGCGTGCCGTCAGTAAAGCCATGTTAATGAAAAAGATACTATCACAATACTTCACTTTTTCACCTTTCCTAGGTGTCACGAGAAGTAAAAATAGCATCACATTTAACCAAAAAACGTAAATGAAATGATGGACTCTGTTACGGAAACATAATGAAAAGTGAGCATCATGGTTTTCCCAAACAACGTAACAGTTCACCAAGCTATGTCGACCAAAGTGGTTTATTTGGTTTTGTTGCTCCTACGTAAGCGTTAATTATTTTTTTTTCAATTTGTAGCTATGTAACTGCAAAGCTAATAGCTCCCCCTTAAATTTTGTTTGCTTAATTTTAGGATTCTTTTTGATAAGCTTACATAAAATTAAAATTTTCTATCGGTTTCCTTACCACTATTTAAAAAAAATTTAAATGTCAATATTTTATATCTATCTGAGTAAGATCTTTTAGTTGGATTTCAAATTAACATTTTCTTCCTCACCAAAAAGGAAATTTTTCTAATACTATGGGAACATTTTAAAACCACCTTTCCCTTTCGTCACCAATGTTTTAATTTTGAAATTTTAACACGTTCATTACAAACCAACCAATTTTCAGCCCAATCTTCAAGTAATATATTAATTTGTATTAGTTTCCAGGCTTCCATTTGGTAATTCCATAAGTGCAGATATCATTAATTGAGTATCCGGGAAAGTCCCTCCCTTTTTATTACTGCCAATTTAAATTTCTTAAAAAATCTACAAGGTTTTTCTTCCTATTTGCTTGGGAAATTTTTAGCTACCATTTTTTGGAATCAAGTTTGAATTTGCAGATTTTCATTAGTTTCTGATTAATTGTGTGTAAATATTTCAATTTTATATCACAATGAGAAGTATTCTTTTCCATAAGTTTTTGAAATTTTTAGTTTCCTATTTTACAAAACAATAATTTTAAAATTATGTTATCTTATCTACTCTATGATCAGGTAATGTAGAATTATTTATATTCAAATGGGAGGGAAATCAATCACTCTTAAACAAAAATATACTTAGGGAAATTTAATGCTTCTTTATTTAACAGAATGATATATAAATATTAACTGACAGGAGGGCTGCAATAGACTAATGCAAAACGTATTATAAATTAACATAAAGCTTCAAAATACACAACAGACACAACAGAACTTGAGAAGCAGGATCTTTTAAAATAAGACAAGATAATTAATGAATCACGAAAAATCCTCAAAGGGACAATTTTAGAGAACAACAATATTAAAGGCCTTTTCTCGACAAATAATTAACAAATACTTCAAAAGTCTTACTATACAAAATGGTACCCTTAAAGGGTCAGATTTTACTCCCGTCAACACATTTAACACTATTTTTTTAGCAAATGAATAAGACCATAATCTTTGCAAATTATGGTGCCTTTACGGTACCCGTGGACATATTTAACACTATACTTTATGTCATTAATGGAAAGATCGCAAAAGAATTGAATATAGCCAACTCGAGTATACATTGATTAACATCTTAGGAATCCAAATAGTTCTTTCATAGGGAAAATTCGACAAATTCGAGTAATCAGTATGCATTAAATAACTTTCAATTCCACAAGTAAATATCTTAACAAATTATCATCACTGGAAAGATGAAGAAAGACGACAAATAATAAATAATCAGGAAAGTGGAAAATCCTAATTTTACCAAGAAATCAAGTTAATGTTTAGGTTTCAAATATGTATACTCAGAGCAAAAAAATATATTCAAAATATTCAAAACCAATTAGAGACACAAACGACTGAAAAATGGTTAAAGTACAAAATGACTGAAAAATACCGTAGTAAAAGTCAAAAACAACTTAAAAATAGTTAAAGCCTAAATGTTTAAGAAAATTCCACAATAGCCTCAAACAGGAATTTATTTAGTCATCTCTCAAAAAACACGGCGAATGGATGAAATTAAAAAGTTCTTAAATTATGAAGTCTTTGATATGTCGTCTGCCAATATCCGATGTTGAGCCAAGAAGTGACGATTACAATATAAACACTATCTTTTATATATATATATATATATATATAATACATTTCGGGCGTTGCCTTATCTTTCGTATTGAGTACCAGAAGCGGTACTCAACATTGGTAGAAGTGGTTGAGTTGTTCTTAGAGTTACAGGTTACAGTCGCAAACCCTTATCCTCGTTGTTTGAAATTAAATTAACATGCATTGATACCTGTAATGCATTGCATTATTACCTCTAAGAAAAGTGTTCAGTTTGTTTTGAATTTTTAACAATTATTTGTGAATGATTAAATTGATTCGTGAGTCTATGAGATAACTTTGTTTTTTAAGTGATGGTGAATTGTTCTGCGTAAGGATTTTTGTGGCTGGAATTCTGTTTGTAAAGGTGTGGTTACTTAATTTGTTGTCTCGTGGTAATTTTGGTCTTTTATTGTATATCCTCTCTTAAGGGTCGTATCGCCCCAGGATCTGAATTATCAGATTTCCAAGTTGATCTGTCTTTTCGAAAAACCTCTGGTTTCTTTCTTTGAATATGTCCGTGAGTGTTTTGGATTTCGTAATTTCGTGGAAATCCTTTATTCCTGTTCTTGTGTCTAGTCACGTTATTGTCCTTAACAATTTGTTTTGTGTGATGTGTAGGTTCTTTAGATGAGATTTAGCCGCGTAGCTCCACGTCTCACATCAATATAAAAGAAGTGTGGATTGGATGATTAACCTGTTTAGGGTTGTCTTGATTTGTTGAGAAAGTTCTCTTCCTTTCAGTAGTGGGTAAAGTTGAATGTATCTGGTCTTTCCTCTAAGTGTTCGTTATGTGGGCATTCCATGTCAGTTTGCAGTTGATATGTATTCCTAAGTTTCTTCTTTGCAAAGGATTTCTTTGTCTAACAGTTTTAATTTCCAATTTGGTTCCATGTAGATTTTTTTTTTGTCATACAGATGGTTTTATATTTTATAGCGATGATTTTTACACTCCATTTTTTTCAGTCAGTCTTAAATAGCTGTAAGGTATTCTTGGATAATTAGTTTGGCGTAAAAGATGTCATGTTGAGTTGTGTAAATTCATGTATCATCTGTTGATAGTCTTGTCTTGACGTGTTCGTTATAGGTATGTTTGCTACGTAGATGCTATATAAGTTCGGGGCTAGTGCTGTTGTTCTACTAGATTTGCTATTGGGTGCGTTGTTGAGTGATTTTCTCTAAAGCCGAATTGTATTGGTGGGATAATCTGAGTGTCCTTCATGATGTTGTTTAGTCTTGATTGTATGGATTTTCTCGTAGAGTTTGCTTAGTTTGCAGAGTACACCTATGGGCATCTTTGATACTTTGCCGGCTTGGGTAGGGTTATTACTAATAGCCTATTTCAATGTTTACGGCAAGCAATGTAGAATAACTATGGAGTTTAATAGTTTGGTTAGATGCTCTATAGCTTTTGGAGGGAGGTTCTGCAGCCAAGGCCGTAGTCGAGGGGGGATTTTGGGGGTTAAAACCCCCCTCGAAATTTTATGAACCAAGTATATATATGGCTTTATTTATGGTTCAAACAATATTAAAATTAAGGTTACAAGTACAAATTAGGGGGCTGTGTTACCATAAAAAGCACTTCAGATAGCTTCTAGAACTGTTTATCATTTAGATTTTTTTTCTAGTCTCCGGAAATTGGGGGATGTGCCCACCAAACCCCCCCTGAAATTATTGGCTGGTTACGGCCTTGTCTGCAGCATTTCATTATTGATTTTGTCGTGACATGGGTATTTGTTTTTCGGTAGTTTCTTTATTAAGTCTTGAAGTTCGCTTACTGTTACTGGTTCCTCTCTCAAGTTATATGGTGTCTGTAGGTAGTTGTAGACGTTTATTTGGGTGTGTTGTGTTAATTGGCAACCTTGTGGGTCTATGTTTATTCTGAACTGTCCTTCTAGAGTTTGAGCGATGGCTCCTGCTTTGTCTGTACTGGTATAGGTTATCCCATTTCTTCCAGGGATGGCTGGCGTAGATTTTTTATTGGTCGATCCTCTTAGTTATCTTGTAATCTTTTTTTTTGTGGCTGTGGTTGCTTCGATTACGTAATTATTAGTTTTTTAATTGTCTTTAATTTCCTCATTACTTGAGCCTTTGCACGTTGTTTTGTGATGTAGAGTCCTTTGGATTTGTATTTGCCAGTCTTTTCTAGCTTCCTTTATTGGAAGAATAGGTCAGGATTTTCTCGTTGGAGGTTTAGCAGTGTTAGGGGAGTTATAGTATTTGATTTGTACGTCTCTTTATTTGTTGTGGTTAGGATTTTTATTGCCACGTCTGCATCTCCCTCGCTCTCTATTATTTGAATTTGGACAGGTATCGTTACTTAGAGTCCAGTTCTTGTAACAGCATGATTTTGTCGATCGTCAGCTCAATTTTGGTAAGTATTATGTCGAGTACGTCTGGTTTCAGACAGTTGGGTGGATAGAAGGTGGGTTCCTATGGTCCTGTTACTATGTAATCGTTAAGTTCTGAGCATTGGTATGGCTAGAGTTTGTGCCACCCGGAGCAGTCCCTGAGTTTGCCACCCCTCTCAATAAACAACATCCTTCGACAAACAGTCAAAACGACGTACAGGGGAACAAATTAAGACACCATGCTTATTTCTGAAGTGAAAAATTTAATTTCAACAATCTAAAATGTTATTTTTCTTGCTTTTCTGTTAGCAAAATTAGCCGTCAATGATATTGTTGAAGTATATTTTGTCTGTCAGTTGCTGTTATATAGACAGTATTGCAATATTTACTAACCGTGATGTACTCATTGTGAATCTCAAGTAATTCTTGAACAATTTTGTTCTAGAAAAACTCAGTTCACAGGTAGCAACACTACAGAAATTTGTAATGAAAATTCGTAGTAGTATTTCAATACTTGGAACTAAGTTCCCAGGGCTGTATTTTTTAATAAACTGCAAAAGTTCAAGGTGACCTTCCTTCCACGTCTCTGTTTGGTCTTTCGTAGCAGCAACAGCAATAAAACTCTGAAGTATTTTTCCCTCAACGAGGAACTGTTCCTTATTAATGTCATCGTAATCATTATTTAGTTGGCACTTGTATTTGTTATTCAAAATATTCGACGGAGTGAGAAAGGCATATTTCTCAGCAAGAACATGAAGCTCTTGAAATCTGGGAGTAATTTCTTGGATCATTATATCCAGCAAAGAAAACATTTATCTCCTCAACTCAGTTTCGAATGCCAATTCAGCATCTCATGATTCTTCACCAGCAATGAGTTTTTTAAATCGACTCTAACGCTTCATGACTATCCCAAGATCATCAGAAATTTCTTTGGGATAGGCAATTAAATTGTTAATTAGCTCGTCCCTATTTAAAGTTAAAAATCCTTTTATATCCTTGAGTTTTATATCACATTGTGGTATGTTTAGTCCTTTTGTTTGGAGGTAGGTCTGTGTGTTGTTAATTTCTAGACGAACGGAGTCCAACAGACCAAGATAGCATAGAAAGGAAAACGATTGTAACGCACCAATCAGAACGCCAGCATCTGACTTGGTAATTGTATTTTTTTCTTCGCCAGTTAACTGTTCTAAAGCTCTTAAGATTATCGAATATATTTTTTACAGCAATCACAGCTTCTCCCCTTGAACTCCATCGAGTTTCTAATACCCCCCTCTTGACACTTTTACCATTGACTGAATTCAGAATATCCCAGAGGAGGGTTGAGGAAGAAAAAAGCGTGAACAAACGCTCCAAAGTTCTTAAAATGTTAACAGAATTTCCAGCAACAAAAGCTGCATGCCCACCAAATTCATTTTCTAATTTGAACATTTGACAGATTCTACTTTTCTATTAAGTTCCTTGATACGTCTAACGTCTCTGAACGCCAGTATGTTAACCAATAAACACAGCAACATTAACATATGCCTATCCTCTACAATTTTGAATATGAATTCTGTCGTTTTCTAGTTCTTGCAAAATCATAGTTGAAGTACTCTCGGTGACTTTACTCTTTGTTTCCATGAAATCAACCAATGATTCCACTATCTTCACTTTATTTCCATCTATCATAACCTAGCGCAAAACTTGGCTCGTTTGACCTTTATGAGAAATATCAGGAGTAGTGTCAGATATCGTAGAAATGTACTTGGATTCTTTTACTTACTCGATGACTTTGCTTCTTAATTTTTCCACCAAAATTTCTATAAACCCATTCTGATTAGTAGGTGACATACAGGATTTAGCAAACTTTTCCCCCAGCTTGATTCTTAGAAAATATTCACGTAGCACTGGGTTATATTTCACCAACAAATGAACTGATTCTAACATAACATCCTTTATTTGCCATTGATTCAGATTTAGCACCAGTCTCATAATAAGTTCCTCCTCATTGACCCCAAAAGGCCAAATTCTATTTATCTAGGAATCCAATAATATCCAACAATCTTGAAAGTATCACCGTCCCCTTCTTTATTTCGTTTTTAACTTCTTCTTGTACCTTTTTATCAATTGTTGTTCCACATTGGATTCTAATTCCCAACTCGTTCCACTATGTGAAAGCCCGAATATGGTCTACACTGAATTCATGCTCTAGTATTCTAAGATTAAGTTTCCACCACATGTTGAATCCAACCACAGAAGTAAAATTTGAATGACTTTTGTCGGTAAATAGTCTGCAACAATAGAAGCAAAGAGCTTTCTTGAAAGAAGAGTACACCAGCCACGATTTCAGCATTTTTTCATTATTTGGCAGTTCAAAAAAAAACCACTCACATGTAAATTTTCTATTTCGTCCTTTGATTGATGCACCCTCACGAATCAATTTACCAAATTCAGAATCTATTTGTTGAACCACAGACGCATCTTGATACACCAGTAAGATTCGTGTGTCATCGTTAATCTTACTTGGCCACTTTTAAGTCAACAGCGGGAATTATTTGTACGTTACACTCTTTATTGCTTGAAGTTGAAAAATCACTTGAATTTGACGATGGTTTGAATTTGGAAATTGCTTCAGCTATTATAGTAGTAGTTTCGCGACTGAGGTATTTTGGTAGAGCCTCTCCATTCTTTTTACTTTCTCTCTATCTTACAGGTAGAGAAAGTATGGTGATCGTCAAAAAAATCGAAGTCGAGATTTTGATGAATTTTGACGTTTCATGACTTCCTGAATCCGAAAAAGTGGTTTTTGAATTTCCGTCTGTCTGTCTGTCTGTCTGTCTGTCTGTACCTCCAACTAGAGCCTAAACTATTTTACCGATTGAGCTGAAACTTGATATCTAGGGTTTTCATAGGGTTGCCCCGAGGGGTTTTTGGAATTGGATATCTACCCCTAAAATTAAGGGTAGTTTACTGAAGGGAAAAAAGAGAAAAAGTCGATTTTCTCAAAATCGGCTCTAACGATTTT
>CABFWO010000684.1:121062-145682 GCA_902155825.1 Timema genevievae | reverse complement strand
ATACAAAAAAAAAAAAAAAGACACTGTCGCCTTCTAAACGTGACTTATGATCACCCTAACTTGTACTTGTTGCTCTGATGTTCCTGCTAGAAAGATGTTAGTTTCTTCTGATATGCTGTTTAGGTTGCTTACTAGCGTGGTCTTCTGTGGGGGTTTGTAAAGAGCTGCAAACGTTATCTGTCCGTTTTCTGTATTTAATTGAATTGCTGTGTTCTCGATGTTCTCTGTGTGGGGTAGTGTTTTCTGGTGGTGGGGGAGGAGGGATGTTCATTTATTAGTATGGCTGTTCCGCCTCCTCTTACAGCTTCTCGGTCAACAGACCACTTGACGTAAACGTTTTACTATGATATTGATATCAAAATTGAGATAATTTTGAACTAGAATTTAATTTTTATTTCTCCTTCTTAATTCCCAAAATTGAAATTACACCTTCCAAAATACTATTTTAGATCGCCCTACTTGTGGAAGAAATTAAACCTAGCTCAACTCTTATGAACAACTTGTGTAACTTACTGTATACTTCCATAAGCCTATGGCCACGCTTGCGACCTGGACGTCGCTTTCAGAACGCCGCGTCCAGGTCGCAATAGTGTATTGCATTGAGTCTTATGAGGGTGGCCACGCTTGGCAACCAGCGACAGCGACAGATTTGAAAACGCTGAAGTGAGCGTTTTCAGAACGCAGCGACAAATACGCTTGCCTTTAATTTTTATGGAGGCGGCCACGCTTGCGTTCGTGTCTCAGCCTGTCGCGAGGACACTGTATTTTCCGCCAGTCTGGAGTTGGATATTTGGGTGTTCGGTCAAGTTCTTAACAATGTTTGATACAGAGTTATTTATAAATTAATCTAGTGCGAGATCACCACTATGGAACCTGGAACTTCGTGACTACGCTAATAGGGATGTGAAATACCAGCTTTGGATAGGGGTTGTCCATAAACCACTTAACTCTTTGATTGGGGGGAGAGGTGAGCTCTAATGTCTACATGCTGTTACATGGGGGGAGGGTGGGGTACATTAAAGTGTTACGTAACACAGATCTTATATTCAAATTCTAATGTTAAAAAATAATATTAATGTTCATGTTTTCACATTTGATAAATATACTTATAGATAACTTCTGTATATCTGTGGCGTTAAAAATGCAAGTTTAGCACTTACTTTCTTCTATCAATATTTCGAATGCTCTTAGGTGTTATTATCTGTCCGAGACTACGAACGCCAAGCACATTCTAAAAAAACATATTTTCATGCGCATGATGGTGGAATGTTTATACTCATGACACTTGTTTAGATTTGTCCAATCTACAGACCCCCTTACACGCTTTTAGTTGGATAGCAGCTGTCAGTCGAAGCGGTCTTAATTTATAAGTATAGTTGAGTTTGAGTACAATTTATATTCCTACTGCATTATTTTACACAGGCCGTGAATAATCGCTTGTTTTTGTACAAAAAGAAATTCAAAAAGAGGAGACTTGTCCATTGCTTGCGTATTAAAAGCGATATCCAGAAAAAAAACTGTTGAAGAGTCTCAAAAAGATGTTGTAGTGACATGGAAAGAAGCAAAATTACAGAATTTATCTCAAGGCAAGTTTGAGGAGTCCATCAATAGTGTTATTTCTTCGTACCAGCAGCATGTTATGAAAAGTAAAGCTTCAAATATAATTAATTATTTTCAAAACGTGGGTGTATTTAAGCCTATACCTTTTCCCATCTGATAAATCTAGTGTGTATGTTTATAAATACAACTATTATACACCCGCTACGTTGGCCTCATTGTCGAAATTGTCATTCTCTCAGTAGTTTAGACGGCCGAAGTTGGGGCGATGGGGTTTGAAATTCAATCAGGTCTAATGAGAGTTGCTTTTTCCAAATTGTTTCCCGTTCTCCTTTCATGCAAATGCTGGTAGATTTTCTTTAAAACTATACCTTTTAATATACATTTTATAGGTTAGTATAGTTAAGTTGTAGTTATTCTAATTATTTTTTATTATATTTATTTAATGGAGTATAAATGAAGAAGGTATAATTTTAGAGGTAATCTACCCTCATTAACGTGGAGAGAGATTATAAAACCATTTAGGAAAAGCCACTCTGAGTACACCCGACAAATATTCGAACCCTGATCTCCTCTTAATTCCATATACTCTTTTTCGAGAGTGAAGCCAGAATCCGGAATCAATGTTGGAACGAAACATGAGTCTAGGTATTGATAAGTTAATTAAAGTAAAATTGTAGATTAATCCCAAATATAATTCATTTATAATCAGGATTTAAAATCGATTTTAAGAAGTATTAAATGTGAATCCCTCCTGTAGTATCACAAAACTTCCCTATGAAAAAATGACATTCATTCTTGGTGAGAAAAGTTACGTAGCACATGTTGGGAGGGGGGCCTAGGCTAAATGTCTACATGGTGCTACATGGGAGGAGGGGGACTAAAAATGTAAGAAAAATACGTTACGCGCTTTATGGACGACCCCATAGAAGTGGCAGTTTCAATAGTGGAGGGTTGTGATGGATTGAGCAATGAGAAGAATGAAATGAACAAGTTAAGAACTTCTTTACTCAAATAAAATAGTAGATCTTACAACATTATACACTAAATATACAAACAAAATATTTAAATGCTTGTCAAGGGCGTGTAGTGTGCAGGTTGTTTTAACAATAGTACATAATTTCATTGGGTACCGTAACAAATAGGCATATTTCTATTAATACTTTAAACATAGCGATAAATAGCATTAGTATATGTTATCCTGAAAATATTATAATATTTAATGTTTTCTACTACATGTATAATTTTTTAACTGTTATTTTTATGTTTGGGAATGCCTTTTAGGACCTCTAAGAACATGCATGATGAAACAGATAACACAGACTAGGGTGAAGGGGATGGAGAGGGTGAAAATATCCCATCAGAAAGCTATTACACCTAAAATAATATTTTCTGATCAACCACTGATCAATTCTATTCTTATGGTAGAAAGTGGCCCAGAACTGTCATTGTAACCACTACTGTTTATTTTGAGCGTATATCATGCAACACCCAAAATAATATTTCCTGATCTGCCACTGCCCAGTGCTATTCTTATGGGAGAAAGTGGCCCAGAACTGTAATTTTAGCCACTACTGTTTAGTTTGGGCGTTTACCCTCTAGATGCTTATCCGCGCTTTAAATCAAGTTGTTTAATACCCTCCCTGATGGCTAATTGTATATCTGTCTGGCTGAATACCTGCTTTACTAATCCAACAAAGAGACATAAATCGGAATGTTTAAGAGCTTTCACTCCTTACAGAATGGAGGCTTCACCTCTGAGCCGATATTTTTTTATTCAAAACCAAAACTCTGAATAATTTGTGGTGATGACTCACACTGAGATAGGTTAGAACCGTTTCCTTCTTTTTTATATGAAGCAGCCATTCATTGTGTTGTGCCAGTTTAACTCTTGAAACCGACGCTACTTGTGGTGGGAGAACTCACTAAACAGACGATGACCCAAATGTGCCTCTTCGGATCACAAGTTCAGTTGCGGCTGTACACTCCACACCTAACACTCCTTTATTAAAGAGAATACGCAACTTGAAATGATTAAAACCTAGTTTCAGTTCAAGGTCACCGTGCCAATACCCATATAAATACCAACCAATGACACGCGAAGAGGGTATCAACACGAAACTCTAATTAGTTGAATATCGCTATTGTGAAGTCCATGCACACGACAACCGGAAACACGCCAGAGAAAATCGATCCTCGTTGGTTCGTGAGACTACATTTGAACCGACGTGAAGTCGGTCTCCTTTGGGAGATTCGGTTGCGGCCTAAGTTTTATTTTTAGAATCATGTTTTACTATCTGTTCAGGTTGTACGCTTACGCTGATGGTTTTAGGGATGAAGAAAGCTTTATTTATAGGAAGTGTACCTGCATTTGCGTGTAGGGGAAAATTAGAAAGCCATTTCGGAAAAATCACCCTCAGTGCACCCAAATGAGATTCGAACCTCAATCTCCCCATCATCAATAGTCTAGTCTACTGCGAGAGTAGCGCGTTAGATCACGCGGCCACCGAAATGGGTTGTATTCAAATTATTTGAAACCCATATCATGGCATATTTTCTATCAATTATACCATCCTCATTCCTAAACCCTAATTTATCATCTAATTCTAATTTCTAATATCCCGGACAGCTTAAAATGACACCCGATCGTGGTAATTGATCAGTAGTCTAGTACGATCCCTTGGTACAGGACGCTCATTGGCTGTTATAAATAACTCTGGCCTGTGATTGACTGTTATAAATAGCCCAGACTCAGTACAGTCTTGCCACCCAACCCCTGACACTCTTTCCACATCCGTAATTTATTCCCCGCGCCGTTCGTTAATGTTTTTTTTTTGTGTGCTTATTATATTTTAATGTGTGCCCGAGGCCCATTAGTTTTTAATGCGTGTCCCAGAGTTTTGGGTGCGGACTTGGGCGTCGGGCTCTCCTCCGCACCGGGAGCATCTATTTATTGTGTGTCCTTGTGGGGAGGTTAGTTTTTAATTTAATGTTAGGGTGAGCGTGGAGTCTCGGGAGTCGGGCACTCCTCCCACGACGTGTAGGCCCGTGAGGGTGGGAGGAACATCCTTTTTCATTGATTGTCTAACATAAAGTTATGTCTCACTGTGATTTTCCACATCTGGGGCCCCACTTGGAGGGGATTATAATAAACATGTTCAAACAGGAAAATACTGGCTAGCACTGATTCAGTACATCACTGTGATTTTCACATCCGCGAGAAATCTACCGTTATTCTCCGGGGGCCTCATGTCATTACTTGAACTGGGTGGTAAGGCTCAAGGGACATCAAGCAACGTGACGTGGATCATTGTGTGTCTATCGAGGGCCATCACATCACAATTTTTTATTAAACCACCCCCTACTCACTAGCAAGGGCTCATGGGTTTAGCCCAATGGGTTATTTGATTGTTATATGTGATCATTAGATTTTAATGTGTGACCCAGCCCCATTAGATTTTTGCCTCATTAGTTTTTAATGTATGCCCCGGGGTTTTGGGTGCGGACTTGGGCGTTGGGCCCTCTTCGATGGTAGTGTGCCAATGTCTGTGATACCACTCCACATCCGTGAGAAATGTTGTGTTATTTCCCGGTAGTGATTATACTAAATATGTTCAAACAGAAAAATACGAGCTAGTACTGGCTCCGCTGTGATATTCCACACTACATTCGGGGGAAGACTTAATGTTATAACATGGCCTGGGTGGTAAGGCTCAAGGGACATTAGGCCACCACATAACAATTTTTTTATTAAAACCACCCCAAATGGATCTTACCCACTAGCCAAGGCTCATGGATTTAGCCCAATGGGGCATTTGAATTTTAATGTATGCTTATTAGATTTTAATATGTGCGCCAGCCCCATTACATTTTTTGCTCAGTTAGAATTTAATGTATGCCCCGGTGTAGGTATCCACCATGGACCCTTGGTGGCGGCGTTCGAAGATAATGTGGTAGGGAGAAAACGAAATGTTCCAGCGTTTATGTGGAGGGAGATCTAACAACAGTACACCTCGGCAGGTATTCAATTCCCCAAACTCACCCACCACTAGTTGAGCTTGACATTTAGATTGTGTACCCAACATAGATTTGAACTTTTATAGCTGTCGCCGGGTGCTTCGTGCCCTGTAGCTGCCAAACCCGTGAGAAGAATATAGTGTTTTCAAATTGTACGCACCCGTTCTGTCACTAGAATATGTTGTAGGAGTTTCAAAGACAGAAAGGTGCTGGCAATATACACATGAAAACTTTGCCAGAATAAATATTAAGTAGAACAGACGGGTAAATGTTAAGCTTTATTGATTTACACACGTGTAGTTAATATAGCTTTAGCAAGTAGAATATATTGTGATATGAGTATAAAGAAGGAATAAGTATACTATTATTATTTTAAATAAATTTGGTTTAAGGTAAGGTGTCTCACACACACACACACACACACACGCACACGAATACCCACATACATCATTTTTATTTAGCACCGTGTCCATTAGTTTTTAATGTGTGCCCAATAGTTTTTAATGTATGCGCACTAGTTTTTAATGTGTTCCCCAAGGAGGAGATGGCAACATTGCCAAAATGAAATATTAAATAGCACAGAATGGTAAATGTTAAGCTTTATTGATTACACATGTGTAGTTAGTATAGCTTTAGCAAAAAAAAAGAAAAAAAGAATTGAGCTGTAGGATATGAGTAGAAAGGAGGAACAAGTATACTATTAATATTAGCATTTTAAACAGTTTCAATGCTTAAATATTGGTTTATAATTTTAACTAATATGGGTTTAAGGTAACACACACACAAAACCTATTAATATGTAACTTTTAAATAAATTCATAAGTAATTTCAAACGCAATTACGAGGACCTTGAATCAATATTAGAAATGCCAACCAAAAACAAATACATTTATTTTAAATATCACTCAATGTTCGTAACAATATTTTGATTAAATAATATATAGCTTTTACATAAATTCATAAGGTGTTACGCTTTAAATATCTAGGAAAAATCACAGCGACTATATATTTTGATGAAATAATTTATAACTTTTATATAAGCTCATAAGTTAAATACACAAGGAAAAAAATCATGGCGTCTGTATATTTTGATGAAATAATTTATAGCTTTTACATAAGTTCATAAGTTAAATATCTAGGGAAAAATCACGGCGTCTATGTAACTTTTACATAAATTCATAAGTTGTAACACTTTAAATATCCAGGGATAGTGTGTTTATTAATTCCTTTAACACAATTAAAAAAATAAATGAAATGGTTTTATATTTCCTTCAAAGCATTAATATATTTTTTATAAAATTTTATAACTGTCTCAAATTAGGATTTTGTAATGTCACAGGGACTATCAATTTGTTTATTAAATAAGTTCACTAACAAAATAATAGAAAATTAAATGAACAGTTTCTCTATTTCCTACAAACCATTAAAGTATTTAAATATTGAGTTACTATCACACATTTTAATTTCAATAATTCATGTTTGTAAAGGTTGAGCGCGACTACTGAAGGAACCGTGACCAAATACTCACAGAGCCTCCCATCGTTCTAAATATCTAATATTTACCACAAGTGGATGATTCAACGTGTGTTTGTAATAATAGTAATAACCAAAATCGTAAGAGCTAATTTCGAAAAAAATCAATTTTTCCCTTGGTACTACAACACTCGCAAAGTAGTTACAGGTATTGTTAGAAGAATGCACGCATGTCTATTTTCACATCCAGCATTATTACCATCCCGAAATCTGACATCATTGAGGAAAGGCAGAGGAGGGGGTATTTTATTATTATTATTATTATTATTATTATTATTATTATTATTATTATTATTATTATTATTATTATTATATATGATTGTGAGAATATCCACTATCCATACAAAAGATGGAATACAACACTGAGAATAGGAACAACCCCAACTACATATTTGTGCCTCGGCCGCATCGGGATTGTTCACCACTACAGGGCACCAGACCACCATCACCATCGCTGCTATCGCCGAATTTCTACATTCATCATCTAGCACAGCGACGGTCATTAACACCAACACCACCACCAACAAGTATTTTGAACAATTCCTTCAGCATCAATCTAGCTGCGTTTAACGGAGACCGCTCTCTATCACACACTTCCGGTGGTCGTCGTCCTCTGCCGACACCGACCAAATGAGCGAGCGTTCGCCGGCTCCGTCTCCCGACACCACCAACGCGACGTTGAAGAGAGTCGAAGGAAGATGTACAACCAACCTATTGGACGCTCTATAAAACACCATGGCACATTCTTTTAGATAGACCATCCAATAGGCCGGTGTGTTACGTCAAACAATTTTCCATCGACTAAAACAAAAGACTGTTTTGTTCAAAAGTACCGAAGTGCTACAGCATCATAAATGTTGTTTGTAATTAAAATTCCTAACATGTTACAATATTACTTATTGATCAAACCCCGCCCATATGTCCAATAGTCGACAGTAGATATAGTGTGCTATTTTTTCATGTCTCAGGCAGTTTCAGATCATATGCAAATAGCGGCAAAAAACAAAGGTGCACACCTTGGGTTATATTGTGCAGGGGTTTAATGCAATATGAAGAGTAGCGTATAGAACAGCGGTTCCCAAACTTTTTTTTAATGGCGTACCACCCTAAAAAAATTCCATAATTTGGAGTGCCACCAAGATAATGCTGAAAAAAACTATTTCGATACACTATAAATGGTGCCCAGGTATATTAACAAAACACAACACCATTAATAAATAATCAGTGTTTTTAATTTAACAGAACTGTTTGTATAGACCCTTGAGCAATCTTAGTATCCGCTTAGGCTAGGTTAATTTACGCAGGGATGAGTAAGGTAGAGAAAATATATCCACATTTGTATGGAAAGGTAGTGGAAAATCACCCAGTATGACTGCCTTAGATTCGGACCAGCAATCCACTCCATCACTTACAATGTAATCTATATTTTTACAAATCTCTTAACATATTTTCAACTATGTCATATACAACTAAGTAAGTGATTCACTGGTGTGTGTATAGATATATATATGTGTGTGTGTGTTTGTGTCGTATTACGTCACTCTACAAGAAAAAATGGCAGTTGCAGTCGATCATAAAGGTAGGTTATTATTGTTCAAATATTTAAAACTTTTATATTATCAAATCGTAAATTTTCCTTTATCATTCAAATGTACATAATAATTATTGTTTTGTATTTTAAAGTGGTATGATCTTTTAGAATATATATCTTGGCACTGCATGTGCAAAATTGTACAGTTATATTTATTTTTGACCTAGACTATTAATACTGTAGTTTGACAACATAATCTTTATTCGCTTACAGCTAATTTGGTAAATTTTCCTTTATCATTCAACTATGTCAAAAATCATATATTTGCAACTTTCATATCCTCCTACCGTCCAACTATGCCAAATAAGACTTTAAATAAATCTATGTAATTGAAAACATTTAACTCTAAGCTTTAATCCCATTTATCTAATATTTATTTGATTATTCAATTTGACATATTATGGTATTTTAAAGTGTTATGAGCTTTTAAATGATAAAATTTTAAAATATTCATCTTGTCAGTGCATGTGTTTCTTATCAAATTATATTCATTCAACTATGTCAAATTAAACTTCGTATACAACTAAGTAGGTAATTGAAAACATGTAACTCCTGTGGCAATTATTTAATTTATTGTAGTCTGTTTTAAAATGTTATAAACTTATAGAATATCTACCTTTTCACCACATGTTTTTCTTATTCAATTTTGACATTAATAATTTGATACGGTACCAATTAACTTTTCAACTAGATGTAAATCTTTTCTAGCAATACATCAAGTTGTTAACACTTTTAATGTATAATATTATTTGTGTTTTGTTTACATGTTTTCAAACATTAGTTTGTTACTTCTTCATGACACTTTTGGGCGTTTTACCTGTCAGCTTTCAATAGTATATTTTACTTTATCATTCAACTCTGTCAAATAAGACTTTGTATACAACTAAGTAATTGAATTGGGTCTCACTCAAGTATAAGACAGCTTGGCAACGTTGGCTAGTCGAGGTTGTCCAGCAATACAGTGATTCCCAATTACCTACCAGTCAAGAATCCCCCAAGAGACNCCCCCCCCCGTTTTTTCTAATCATTAGAATCTAATATATTCTATTTATAGAAAATAGCCTCCCTCTACCCCCACATTAATAATTCATGTTATAAAACCTACAAAACTGGGAATTTGGCACAGTAAATCGGAGTCAAATGTGTGTTTACATTAGTTAGGCCTACATGAAAATTTATTAATTATGTAAAAGTTCAAATTTATTGATTTGGATCTAGTATTATTGAGATACGTGAAACCTCTTATTTTTTCCCATCACTTCTTGAAGATCAGGTTGAAGACTGGACACTTTGACTTGAAAATCTGAATGCTTGTCAAGTCTATTTCTATACTGGTTTTTCATGTAGCATAGTGTTGATTAATTATTATTTTAACTTTTTATTTTGTTAAATTTTGGTGGTTGTCGTAGACCCCCAAGGAACAACAAACGGGAACCACTGGTCCAGCACAACACCTCCCGACATAATTGAGATCGAGGAGATTTGGCAACAGTTGACCGAGAGAGAGCGAAGAAAAATCTTTTCTCCATAAGAACTGAAGCTTCCTCGGTGGTGATATTGGGTTTAATCATTGGCTGATTTTGGTAGGAAGAACAGCTTCTGGTAGTTACTAAAACAATTTTAATATGTTCATATCAAGTCACTTTATCTGTAACTGTCACTTTATATATATTATATAATCAATACCGATAAAATATCACAAATAATATGGTAAAATGCTATCAATGTTGCTACAAATAAATACGTTTGAATTTTCTAAATTGTTATTCTAACTAAAATCGGGATATATCTAGACTCAAGAACTTCGTCTATGATCTTTGCTCCTGATATACAAAGTTTGAATGATCGGTTTATGGGTCTAATCATGGAATAAGTGTTGTAGAATGGACTTGTTTAGACGTTTATAAAAAACTCTTGTTTAAATGAGCCTGATCAGAATACAATATGTTTATAAAAAATGTTAAATCAAAAAGTAAAAATAATATGTTGTAGGCCTACAGTGCACCACACATACTTCCCCCCCCCCTTTATCTAATAATGAAGACGTTTACTTATAACTCGTAAGATATATGTGAAACGAAATAATATACATAGTTACAGAAACATTCTGTAAATAAGGGTATTTCACCAAAGATAATAGATAAAATAATTGACATTGTTACAGAAACATATTATTTATTCTGTATATTTTCACGTATGTGCTTCTAAATATTCCACAAATTCAACCATTTTGGTGGACCGATATTTGTCGAGGAAAGAGTTGAAACTTGGTATATTTGGAATATTAGAGTAAACCTTTTCTTTATTCTACCCTCCTCATATTCACCCCACTAGAGTAAATATACGGATACTTCGGAGGGGTGTTAAGACATGGTGTACTACGAAATAAAACCTCAACTAGAGCAAAATTTGAAACCAAACTAAGAATGTGTTTCTAACTCGACATGAACAAGTTTTATGTATGTCGTCCAACACCTTGGATCAGTGTATAGTCGAAGAGCGGGGTTTGTACTTTCACTGACATGAATTGATGGCCTAAGCGCTGGACGCTACCTCAGTTCTACCATTAAGTTAGTTTGTAAGTCGTGTTCTGATATAATCAGTCGGTTCAGAAAGTTCACATTAAATATCTCAAATAAATTAAAAACAAAAAATTAGGAAGACCTAAGTCTCTGGCTAAATCATTCAATTCATTTTGTAAAAAAAAAGCTGGGGTGCTGTGCTACAAGAAGTACCCTAAAAGTCCCCATAAAAATTTTGGTTATTATTTTTTAGAATCAATAAGTGTAACTTTTAATGTATCTGGGGACAAAGCCACTGGTATTCCTAGGCCATACAGGGAGGATCGCGAATGGGAGGTTTAGGGTGAACATTTCTATCCTATTCTTTGGATTGTGCCCCTGTACTTAAAAAGAGCAAGAATATCAGTCATCACTATGATTTCTGGATTCCCTCCATATCACAGCAAAACCAACATGGGAATATCTTTTCCCACCTTTTGAATTTTGTCGGTGTTCTACACAGATAAAACTTGCAGGGTAGAGAAATTAAATTTTTATTTTGGAGGAAAATGATATGTGATATAATTTTTATAGTATTTATCCTGACATGAGAACCCAAAAATGTATGAAAAAGGGTGAACATTTTTCAAACAATTTTTCCATCGCAGGTCTGTGTAATTAATTACCATAATTAGAATTAAAGTTACCCGCCTCGGTGGCATAGTTGGCTAACGCGCTAGTCGTGTTGAGCTCGACTGCCGAGGACGGGGAGATCGAGGTTCGAATCTCGGTCGGATGAACTGAGGGTGGTTTTTCCTAAATGGCTTTCCACTCTCTCTCTCTCCACGCAAATGCGGGTTCACTTCCTCCAAATTCAACCTTCCCAATTCCTAATCCATTAGCGTAATTAGTACTTAAGCGTATAAACCGAACGGGTAGTAAGATGCGGTGCTAAATAATAATAATAATAATAATAATAATAATAATAATAATAATAATAATAATAATAGGATTAAAGTTTTTAAATGAAACAAAATGGTGATCAGTGTCTTTGCATAAGTAGGTACTGTAGCTAAGGACTATCGCCTAAATAGTTACTAATTAGATAGTAGAACAAACTCATACTCAAAGTTTAAATATTTTTGCAACCCATTTCGGTGGCCGCGTGGTCCAACGCGCTACTCTTGCAATAGACTATACCGCCAATGAAGGGGAGATCAAGGTTCGAATCTCAGTCGGGTGTGCTGAGGGTGTTTTTTTCCAAAATGGTTTCCCATTATCCCTCCACGCAAATATGGGTACATTTCCTAATAATATAACCGTCCTCATCCCTAAAACCAATAGCGTAATTAGTACATAAGCGTAAGTGTATAGCCCAAATGGGCGGTAAGACGCTGTGCTAAAAAAAACAAATATATATCTGATCCACCCCAAGTCAGAATAGAACCAGGGCCTTTTAGATTATTGGTATATCAGTCTAAGAACTTGCTCGTGATGAAGACCATGCCAAAAGGCGTAAGCTAGCTATTTTAAATTATTAGAGGTAGGCACATTTTTTGTTCTTTTTTAATATTTGGGTTGACTAGGTCAGGTTTATGTTTTGTGAGCCGCATCACTGTTCACCGTTACACATTATAAGCCTCGTAATGGACTGTTTGAAGTTCGAATCTTTACCGTGTGCACTCGAGTTTATTTTTCAAGTGGTTTTCTTAATCTAATACGGGTGCATTTTCTATCATTTATTCTATCAACACATACCCCTTAGATTAGGTTGTTTAAAAAATGTAATTATTGTGCTCATGTAATTGTGTTCAGAAAATATAACTGTGTTCACAAAGTGACCGATAACTAAGACTCGGCTGGATATATTCATTTAAAAAAAAGGTCAAAATATATGCCCCTAAAAACGCAAAAAAAAACTAAAAAGCTAAACATGCATAATTCATAATGCAATAAAAAACACCTTTTGTAATCAAATCAGCACAAAGCAAGAATGTTTTTGTCCTATATTAAAATAAATTTTAAAATAAAAATTAGAATAAAATGGTGACATGTCATAAGCATAATGAAAATCTTGAATACTACTTCTATGGAGATATTTCCGACTTTCATGTTGGCACGAGTGGTACTATAACCTCGCATCGGAACGTTTGAGCTACCGCCAAAACAAACAAGGTCAACAACAACCAAAGAGAAAGAGAGAACTGAACGGACGACCTTTTTTTTCCTTCTCTTGTTATTATTATTATTATTTTTTTGCTACAGCTCTTGCGCTTTCCCAGAACGCGTAGTGACGTATTAACAACAGACCTGACTTGACAATTGACTCACAACAACTCAACGCTTGATATAACTCGCGCAGTGTTTTCCAGAACGTATTCAGTGTTAGTGTCAGTCAGTGTTCGTTAGTAAGGTCTTAACGTTTAGAATGAAAGTGTGTATAAGTGCATGGAAAGTGTTGTTGATCTCAAGCCTTGTGTTGTTGGATTGTGAGGTCCGTGCAGGCAGATACAGAGGCGGTGGTGGATCTAGGAAACCTACCAGCCACGGATCAGGTAAGAGTTTTTAAAATAGGCTAAACATAAGTTGGTGTATTTATATCGTAAACAGGGGTGATTAAAGCTGTAGAAAATCTGTTTCTTTCGTTTGCCTTCAACGTTCTGGGAGTATAGTATACTTACGATTTTGTTTTTTCTTTCCCTATCAATTGTTTTATATTGATTTAAAACACATTTTATACGACATCTTGGATCGTTCGAAAGAGTGTTTGCATATATCACTCTAAAGAACAGGTGTTTGACATCAGCAAAGAGCAAACATGTGAGATTGAGTTTGTACGGGGTATGTTTTTTTTATTACATATCATTAACATAAGTTTATTATAGCTCAGAATGACATTAATTGAACGAATAAAATAGTTAAGGTTAATGGCCCATCTACAACCAACATATCCGCTTGTCGGACTCGCAATTACGCAATCGCAAACGCACTTGTAGTTACGCTTCTCTTAAATACAAAATAGACTGTCTACAATGATAATAATTTCAACCAATAAAAACCAACAGCAAAGATGGTTTAAAGTCAAATTCATATTAACAATTTCAAATAAGAAATACATATTTTAAAACTATTTAAATAATTAAATACATATGATTTTAATTTAAAATCCTGTATTCATTTCTATACATTTCCAAGAGCTGTTGTCATAGACCAAATAATTTCATATTATTTGATTTTAGTAGTCCATCCATATTTGTTTTTTATTGGCTGAACGCAAGCCAACGCAACTACATAAACGCAAGAGAGTGACAATGTTCATCTCCTCCCGACAAGCAGGTCCGATAGTTCCGACATACGATTGTGTAACTATTGTAAACTATTGTAGACAGACAAAATATTAATTATTACGTTATTGTGTAGTTGCGAGTCCGACAAGCGGGTGCGTTTGGTTATAGACGGGCCATAAGAGATTACGCGTTTTGCCCCCACCCCCCTCCGTCAATTCGTGCGTACTTAGTTTGAATGTTTGGAAGTCCTACAAAGTTTTAAAATTAATTCTCTTCATGTAATGGTTTAAGCCTTACACCAGGGTTGTGCCGACAGTTGGGGAAAAGGTGTGGCGGAGTTTTGGGGATTCAACCCCCCNAGATTTATCTGATTGCCAAACCCTTCCTTCACCTCTGACAAGATGTGTATTAATCACAACTTGTGAATGTGAGGAATGCCAGGCCTCCACCGTGGTTCGGATTCCACGTTAAACTGTAGGTCCTCCATTTCATCTCACAATCACCCTATCATTACACATTAGCGTAAGTGCGTACAACCCGAACGGGTAGTAAGACGCGGTGCTAATAATAATAATAATAATAATATACTAAAATATTATCAATGTTGGCTGCAAAGAAATATATTTGTATTTTCTCTACAGTTCTTCCAACCAAAATCCTCACTTGCCAAGCTTCTAACCTAAGTTACTGGAAAGCGTGTAACTCGAATGGGTAGTAAGAGGAGGTACAAAAAAAAGTTACTGGATGGAGTGATATAAAATTCATAGCTACAGCCCGAATTATATTTTTAAAAAACAACTAAATTATTTAATTTTTTGTTTGTTTATTTCTTACGGCGCTACGTCATAAGCATATGAATTAATCACGCTAATGTGTTTTTGGGATGAGTTATGTTGAATTTAGACGAAGGGTTTCCCGCATTTTGCGTGTATGGAGAGTGGAAATCCATTCCGAGAAAACCACCCTGTACACCCGACCGTGACTCTAGTCCATTCGATCACCGGTGTGTTTAGTATGGATTAAATATGTTTTTATTTTCTTCGTCAATAACTTCAGCCGATAAAAACCCCTTCGCAAATACATGTTTAGGTACGACTTTTTCTCCTGAATGACAAAACAAGCAACTAGGCCTATTTGTTTTAATAATCTTATTCGTAACAGAACAATAATCATTACAAGGCCGTTTTTGATGGCTATGGTTAACTGGCCGAAGCAACAATTAAAAGTTCGTATTATCTTTTCCGACAAATGCGCGAGATTGCCAAACTTACTTCGACTAATAGGTGGTCGAATAGAAAATTTTGTTTGAGGGCTTAGCGTTTATTTTCGGCTAATTTTTCCTATTTTACTGACACGCCAGTATTGATTCAGCAGTGGCGCACTCTGAGACAAGGGGGCATCGGCCCCTAACATCACAGAGCGTGTTTCACTGTTTCTCACAACCCGTTAGGTTTATACGCATACAGAGGGTAATCCTGTACGGAACAGGTAGGTAGAATTTAGTGGAGATATGCCCACATTTGCGTCAAGGTAAAAGGGGAGGAAAACCACTTTGATTATGTCAATATATTCTAGCTTACACTCAATATCACCTCGGAGGAAACTGCATATTTTATATAGTAAAGCTTTATCTTTGCGCACTCTTGGTTGTTGCCAAATCATCTAGCTTTCAGTTATGTCTGAAGGTGGTGTGCTGGGGTATGACTTTCAGTTACCAGCACGTCTGAAGGTGGTGTGCTGGGGTAAGGCTTTCATTTATGTCTGGAGGTGGTGTGCTGGGGTTAGGCCTTCAGTTAAATTGGAAGGTGGTGTGCTGTGGTAGGGCTTTCAGTTAAATTGAAAGGTGATGTGCTGGAGTAAGGCTTTCAGCAATATCTGAAGGTGGTGTGCTGGGGTAAGGCTTTCAGCTATATCTGAAGGTGGTGTGCTGGTATAAGACTTTGAGTTTAATTGGAAGGTGGTGTGCTGGGGTAAGGCTTTCAGCCATGTCTGAAGGTGGTGTGCTGAGGTTAGAAGAAGTTACTGTTAATCTCGACATTGTTTCCCAATAGTTCCCTTAGATATGACAACCTCTATAGCCCCGACCTCTCTGTCATCAACAAACCGGACTAATGGCCGCGACTATAGTCCCGGCCTTAAATGAGCTTGCCATCTAGGCGGCGTGCCCACCGACGCGGGTATACGATACTATCGATGAAGCTTATAACAACTGAACTAGGTAGCCTACATTCAAACTATGGAGCTCTCAAGATGACGTTACCCGCGTCGATAGGCACGTGTGCTAAATATCAGGCTTGTATAGTCTGGTTTGTCGGTGAACGGGAGGTCGGGATTCTAATCCGGGCTGGGTGTAATGCGAAGGCTTTTTAATGAATGGATTCTCACGTTTCTTCCACGCAATGGAGGGTAAATCCTACAAGCTTAATCCTTCCTCATCTAATCACTTAAACGTGCTAAATTGCGCATAGTCAGGACGGGTAGTAATATTTGGTATAAATATAAATGAAATTTTTTCCCTAAAATTCCTAAATGGGTGAGGTACATAAATAATAGCATTGGAAAATTAAATGCCCACCCCAAAGTACATTTATGGGTGTGCTTATGGTACTAGAAAGGATTAAATATCTAGGATGCAAATTTGGTTGTTTAATATTGACAAGGTATTTGTTGCATTATATAGGCCTACAGCCTATTGTGCTGATATAATCTGTGTTTTGGAAATTCACGTTAAATAATCCATTAAAAACGTGGTCAGCCTCCTACTTTTTAACATTTCGACGTACATAAATATAAAGGGTGTACTGTAACATAATGTGGAGCTGTTTAACACTATAGTAAGGTGACCTGGTGGTCTAGGGGTAAGGTGTCAGACTTCTGTGCTGAGGGTCCGGGGTTCAATCCTCGGTCCCAGCACAGATTTATTCAAACCCTTCCTTCACCCCTAACAAGACGTGTATTAATCACAACTTGTGAATGTGTGGAATGCCAGGCCTCCACCGTGGTTCGGATTCCACGTTAAACTCTAGGTCTTCCATTTCATCACCCTACCATTACACATTAGTGTAAGGGCGTATAACCCAAACGGGTACTAATAATAATAATTATTATTATTATTAATAACATTATAGTAAGTGCTCAAAATGACCACCTTCATCTACTGGCTGTCCTGTGCATTTTCCATAATTAAATCCATTAGATTATTATTTATAGGGCCAATTGAAACCAATTGTTTACTCAACACCCATTGCCAGCATTGAAATACTTCGTCACAGACACAAGAAGTCTGCCAACTAATCGGAACAACACTTGCTATTTTTTGAAAGAGTGCGGCATCCTACGACACGACTACTGCAGATTTGCTTTCAAGCTGAAGGTGTCCATTTTGAGCACTTCCTATAATAATCGAATAACTTGAAAATTGAAAAATGACATCTGACCTCTTGAAATGTTATCTATAATGTGTAATATATTGCATTCATTAATAGGCTACCTTTTAATACAGGCATCACATTTACTTAGAAAAGAGAAAATACTTGAAATTTTTTATGCATTATTTTATTACTATTTTATTTTATTCAGAAATATTTAACTGAATAAAATATATCAATCCACTCCGTGGGTGCACCATTGTAAAGAACTAGTTTGCGTCATGATCAATCACTAGGTTTATATTCGTTTGTCGCTATTTTGAAGACATATTTGTGAGACTTTTGTGAAAGTGCCGTGAATAGCAATTATTTTAAGTGGAAAAAAAAGGATAAATAAGCTTTGTGGCTGACCCCATATAAGTATAAAAACTTTGTTTAATTTAAATATATGTATTACTTTGTTTAATTGACCTTTGTCTGCGAGCACTTTACCCCAAGGGCACATAGGTCAACAAACAATCAATAATTAAAGTTACATTTTACATGGTATAAAACATAACATGTTTTGACTGCGCCTTTGGCAAATGCCCTTTATTCAGATTTGAAAAAAAAAAATGGTAATCCTAATTGCTAGTGTTATTTTTAAAGTGTGGAAAACCAATCAATAATATTCTAAAGTTGCCCCACGGAGCCTGAGTTAACAATAGTGGAGTCCAAGAGCTTCCCAGAGCAGTTTTAAAACCGCTTGTATAAATAAATGGCCCGACTTTAGCTCCTGGATTTGTAATAGCTCGATTAAAATGGGCCTAACAACCCCATACGGTACGCAATAATATTCGTAAAATAATTTAGGAAATGCCCGGAGTCAAACCAGGGTATCATAGAACTGTAACCATACTTATCAAACCACACCAGGAAATGGTAAATAATCATTGCTATTATTTTTTCAACGCGTCTCACTACCCGTTCCTACTACATACACACCAATATATTAATTACACTAATGTGTTAGAAATGAAGTCTGTATCAATCTAAAGGAAATGTACCTCTATTTGAGTCGACAGAGAGTGGGAAACAATTTACTAAATAACACCCTAAGTTCATCCAGCTGAGAATCGAACCTCAACCTACTCTCCATTGTAAAACCAAACTTAATGATGACTATAATGATTTCGACATTTAGTCTTACATACACGAATATTAATCGTTGTATTAAATATTTTCCTCTGGTTTATAGTTGGCTATTTAAAAACCATCTCAAATGTTGTGAACACTGGTTACTTAGTGTCTAAGTATCCCTGAGCATTAAACTTAGAACTTTGGAATGATCCCAGTAAGCCGATAGGTATTGCGTTTATTTAGTGAAGCAAAGATAATAGTTGCGAAGGCCAGAACTTTAGGCTACGCTGTCCATAAAGAGTTTACATAAGCGGAAGTGTCTTGGCTCGAAGGTTTGGTGTCAGGGGCAGTGCAGGTTCTTGAGATGAGGACCATTTGGAATATTAATACAGTCCAATTCTCATCAGGTCCTTTAAGAAAATACAAACATATTATTTTGCCGTCAACATTAATAACATTTTACTTCATTAACAGTGCTATTTTCTATGTATTGATAATACTATCGAAAGTGAACGCTGCACATCACATGACTTGACGTGTGCATACATGAAAGTGGATTTAGTAGCTTTTACAGCTGTCAAATAAGCTATATGCCATGAAAAGCTAGACTGAACTCGCATTATGCTCAGATTTACAGTGTAAAACTAAATACAGTATAGAATGGTCAACAGTGACAATACTCATCATAATCTTCTTGAAAATAATAGAACCCATGACGTTTGAATATATAGGTTGTACCGTGACATGTATGACCCACTTCCGTGGGAACAAGACACAAAAACACTGAATAGAGCTAATACAAACATGTTCCATTGATCTTGTTTCCGAGTTAATGTCCTCCAGTAATGTGGTTTTTTTAATTAAGAACTGTAAGGGATGCGTTTGTTAGGCTCTGGATCTGAAAGGGGTACGTTTGTTAGTTCATGTTCCTGAAAGAGGTACTTTGTTAGTTCATGTCACTGAGAGGGATAAACTTACCAGGCTTTGTCCCTAAAAGAGGTAAACTTATCAGGCCATATCCCTGAAAGAGGTAAACTTATTAGGCCATGTCCCTGAAAAAGTTAAATTTATTAGGCCATGTCCCTGAAAGGGGTAAACTTATTAGGCCATGTCCCTGAAAGGGGTAAACTTATTAGGCCATGTCCCTGAAAGGGGTAAACTTATTAGGCCATATCCCTGAAAGAGGTAAACTTATTAGGCCATGTCCCTGATAGAGGTAAACTTATTAGGCCATGTCCCTGAAAGTGGTAAACTTATTAGGCCATGTCCCTGAAAGAGGTAAGTTTATTAGGCCATGTCCCTGAAAGTGGTAAACTTATTAGGCCATGTCCCTGAAAGAGGTAAACTTATTAGGCCATGTCCCTGAAAGTGGTAAACTTATTAGGCCATGTCCCTGAAAGAAGTAAACTTATTAGACCATGTCCCTGAAAGGCGTACGCTACTGGAGAAAGTTTGGGAAACACTGGATCTAAAAGACTCTTGGGTAGCCTATTGATCTGATTTTAATTTACAACTTGTGTACTGACATAACTAATATGTTTAGAAAGTGCACGTTAATACCTCAACTAGAAATATAATCTTCTGAAATTGTATGCAGCCAGTTTTAATAATGAAAGGACCGCTTGTCTACAATATTCCTTCAGGGTAAACTTCCACAGTTTAATTTAAAAAAATAGACTATACATACACATATAATAAATAAATGTATGTACACACACACACACACACACACACACACAGAGAGTTTATAAAGTTATAAAAAAAAAGGCAGAATAAAGAACAGTGGAAAACGCTACGTTCTGGCCGCTTTGGTGGCCGCATGGCTATTCTCGCTAAAGACTAGACTGCCGAAGACGGGGAGATCGGGGTTTTATCCCGGTCGGGTGTACTGAGGGTGGTTTTTCTTGAACAGTTTTCCACTCTCCACGCAAATGGGGTAAATTTCCTCTAAATTCAAGCCTCCTTATCCCTTACACATTAGTGTAATTAGTAAATAGACGTAAAACCCGAACGGGCATTAAGACGCGGTGCTAAAAAAATAGTTCACAGTATATAAATTAGGCCCCTACACTTTAATAATTATAACTGGTTTTTATCACACAGTCCATTATATTCCTAACATTATTATGCTCTCGCATGCTATTGCAAGCGTCCTTCACACACTCAAGGTTGAAACCATTAGTAGCGTCAAGCTTATTTCCCCCTATACGTTTGTTTAAACATCAACTTTAATAATTGAGGCAACAGTCATTTTAGTTGTGGTTTAAATTTGAACTTTTGACCTTTCCTCTGTGAATTTTTCCGAGCATCTTGTTTGTCCTACCCGCAGATAAATGAGTGTATTTTATGTTACACTTTTTGGAATTCAATAGTTATAATTGAAAACAAAATCATAAGGATGAAACCTTAAAAAGTTTAAATTAGCTTTAACTTCGGACACAGCCGTCTCTGGAAACAGCTACCATTTAAATTAAATATGGTTGAATCAAGTCTAGGACCTTTGGCTTACTTCGCCAATGCTCTTACTTAAATTATTCGGCTGTAAAATATACAAATACAGACTCCCGTGGGCTCCTTGATGATACAAGTGTGGGACTGGTCGCAATTTTTCTCGTTTCAACCTGGATAAATATAATTTCGATGGTGAAACTCCCGAAAAGGGTGCGTTTTGGTTGTTGCACGCAAAGCAAAATGGCCGCCATCACAAATACATTTTCTCCTTTATTTAAGTAACCGTCCCCGAAAAATGAATTGATATACATAAAAAAGTATGAGTTTCCGAAGTCAACGTGGGAAGATCAAGGACTATCTAACTAGTGCATTAAACCTAAGGGACATTCAATTATATACGTGATTTGCTATTAGACGCTTTGGCCAGTTCGTGGACTACACACTCTCTCTCTCTCGCTGAAGATGTCAGGGCTAGCTTGGCAGAGTATTTTTTGTCAAGCTATACAGTGTACATCCTCTTAACAACATCCTCTTAACAACTGATATATACTCCATTCACGATAGGAATTACTCTCTGAAAGGTCTTTTTTCCTACCAATATCCTACTATATAATATCTTTCTGGTAGGGAAAAAGGCCTTTCAGAAAACAATTCCTACGGTGAACAGACTTTAGGAGCTTTAAGATGGTTATTCACACAGAAACAATGTCAAAACTCCCACCAACAAAATCCGCTTTGAGTCCAGCTTTGTTAAAGACTCATCTAAAGGCTTTTGAGTAGAATATGGACCTCATCCATACCGCCTACTCATTTCAGGTAGAATAAAGTAGGGAGTACATACGAACCAGTTGCAAATACCTGTGCTCCAGACTTTATACTGGAACTTGGTTGCTGCTCATGTTCTCAAAGGCGTGGCTATATATATATATATATAAACTTAGCTCTATAACCAATTTAATTTTTGTTCAAATCTTTGCCTACATTTTAAAATTTTCTTTTATGATTAAATTGGTATATTAATTTATGTCTGTACCATAAAAAATATGGGGGCATGGAGTGTATCCGTATGATGTCACTAATAATAATTGATATCCGGTATCCCTAGAAACAGTTTCATACATGCCAATAATTTAAATATGAATAATCTTTATTGTTTCCACTGTTAAGAGATGACTGAATGAGATTACTGTTCACAGAACAACTTTTATTTTTGTACTGCTATTTTCATATTGAAACCACGAATGTAAACTGTTAATGAAAATGGTAGATCCTACTTAAAAATACGTAAATTACTTTTTTTTTTAAATTAAAGGAGAGACACATTTTGTACTAAATAATTTTTAATAAGTCAGACGGCTATATAAGTGGGTGAGGGGGAAAACAGAAAGTTTGCAGTGGTGGCCATTTTGTTTTTCGAGTACAGCATTCAAACGCACCTATTCGAGTGTTCCACCATCGAAATTATGTTTCTCCAGGATGATTGAGACCACTCCCACACTTGCATCATCAAGGAGCCCACAGATGTACATTTGTCATTGGCTGCTAGTTATTAAAAACTGCTTATTCTAAAATTATTTTCACTGGGGTACATTATAATTTTATACACGGCTTATCTTGATCATGTATTATTTTACTTTGACAGGTAGGCTAAAATAGTACTTTTTTTTTCTGTAAAATATTACTTTTGAATACACATCCAAAGTAAATTGAAATAAAGTTTGAAAAGGTTTATCTTTGATTATATTAGAATTAGGCCTATTTTAACTTACATTTTTTGCACCGATGGATTATATCAGCACACGACTTACAAAGTTGATATTAAAATATACACATTTCCCAAGCCTCTGGCTGTCAGTATATTAATAGCCTCATATAAACTCCAATTTCAGCAATGAACCATTTGTTTCGGTCATCGAACCTATAGCTCAATAGACAAACGTGCTATTAAAACAAGACTGAAAAACCCACAGACACATACAAAAGCGAAAGGGCCTTGGTACCTTATGCATTTATTAAGTTACCAACTTAAGATAAAATAAATTTTATTTAGGCCTAATATTTACCAACCAAAATAATTAACAAGACATTATAATTATATAGTCGGCACTAAAATAGTGTTATTCCCAAATCAAATTTGATAGGCCAAAAAATAAGTCGCCCATGTTCTTACTGTATTTAGTATTTATTTTACTCATACTAATCAGTTTAAATGTCAATCTCTATTGTATTTAGTACTTAATCTAATCATGCTGATAGTTTTAAAGTGTCGGTCACTACTGTATTCAGTACTTAATTTAATCATGCTAATCAGTTTAAAGGGTCGATCTCTATGTACTGTATTCATTACTTATTCTAATTATACTAAGCAGTTTAAAGTGTCGATCATCAATTCATATTTTTATTCCCTTTTAAAAATATGTTCTAGATTTGAGTGAAGAATATTATTAAATTCAAACCAGTCATCGCACACACGTGCGGTTTCCTGCATCCTCCGTGAGGTCAAAGCGAAATTGAAATAATTTTTATTTTCAACAAAATTAAATATGGCTAATAAATGACACCTAGACAAGCGAATATACCATCAATAATTGTAATGGTTTTGTGTTTTGTAAAATATTTCCTTTATGATATATATTTCTTAAAAACTATAATACACCGCATCGGTGGTCACGTTGTCTAAGTGTCAGGCTCATTTAGTCTGACTACGAAGGTTGCATTACGATATTAGATTCTGACAGGGTATTTTAAAATAAACAAATATATTTTTGTGACCAAAATTTATAAAATTTTACTATTTTATAGGTGTTAGTTTATAATAAGTATATATTACTAAAAGTCTCAGCTGCAAATCACATGACTTGACGTATGAATACCTGAAAGTAAATCTAGAACCTATACTAACTGCCAAATAAGGCTCGTATAAGAAGATTAGATTGTAGGTCTACTTTAATTGATCCATACGACAAACTGTGTCCTGTTTTTAAATATGGGGTTAGTTTGGATGGACCCGCTTCGGTGGCTGCATGGTCTAAGGCACTACTCTCACACTAGACTATACCGTCGGAGACTGATATCACGGTTCAATCCCGGTCGCTTGTTCAGAGGTTTTTTCCTAAATGGGTCTCCACTCTTCTCTCCACACAAATGCGGGTACACTTCCTCTAAATTCAACCTTTCTCATTCTAAACACAGTGTA
>CABFWO010000684.1:103562-116062 GCA_902155825.1 Timema genevievae | reverse complement strand
TTACCAACTTTGGGGGAAGGGGGGGAGAAGCACATACTCTTTACAACAAGGGTAGGGTGTGAGGAAGAACACACATTGTTTTTAAATTTTGGGGGTAGGCACAGGTTATTTTCAACTTTGGGAAGGGGGTAAAACAGTGTTAGAAAAAATAGTATTTCCAACTTTGGGGGATACACACATTATTATTAATTTAATATTTCCGCCTTGCAAGGTAAAATTCCAGAGCTACTATATATGCATTAATGAAGCAAGAGCAATTTATTTAATAAGGTTATAAAATGCATATTTGAAATAAATGAAATCTTACAATCAAGTTAACTATTTAAACAAATCAGTCAATTCAATTATATGTTGAAAGGAACTTCTTATTTAAGTTAAAGTATTGGGGGTAAAGTGAAGTAAAAATATTGTAGGGTATGTGTATCTCCACGCCCCGTCCGCCAGAAACATTCATGATTTAAAATATCATATCTTTATCACAAATTGTAGTTATACTTTGAAAACAAGACCTTAGGCCTGAGATGTTTGAAATGGAGCATTTAAACTTTGTTACGTAACGTAAACACATACAACCCACAACAAATACAATTTATTAATATAAACTTTATAATGCCATTGTGCTAGTTAAAAGTGATGTATACTATTATTTTTTAAAGGAGAAGAATGAGGTGGTTTATTAAAGGTACCAGAACACACTTTGAGCTTAGAGAGAGGATGGGAAATGACACTAGTCAAGAGTGGTAGTGATCAAGTTACTGCCAGGAAATGGCAACTGCATATTTGTTTATCATGGTGGACCAAAAGAAAAGGATTAAAATATTATATCTTAGCCAAATTCATATCGTACTTGAGTAATACTTTCTACGCTTGGACTTTAGGGTTGTCAATGGGGAGAAAAACTTTATGTTCATGATTTTTCAATTCATATTTATTCATGCGACTTTCTTTTTTTAGTGGGAGATGTACACTTATGTGGCCCAAATATAATTTACTGTCCGATTTAAGTTGATTTGTGCTAGTTGTCAAATTATTTGTTCTTTGTGTGAAGCAATCACAAGTTATGATGTTTTTTTTTCACATGCATCTTTATTAAAAATAAAACCTAACACATTTTTTTTAAATTCTAATTTCTTTTCATATTTATACACTAGGTCTACTCACTTTTTAAACATCCTCAATTTGGACTAAAGTTTGCAACATGGAACTATTAATTATAGTTGTTAGATTACATCTTGACATTAGAATCGAGCCCATTACCTTTGGTTTAGCGTGTTTATGTTTTAGCATTGAGTAATCATTTGTCCTGTGCTAAGGATAATTTATCGCACGTAGTTGAAGTCAAAGTCTGTGATGGACATGCAAGATAGTATTTTACCTTGATGAACTATACTACAACCTATCTTATAAGCTTTACGATAGTAAATGAAGGGTACATGGGGGCATTAGACTGATTGTGTCATTCTTTAATTATTATTATTATAATATTTAAAATGTATCCTTGTGAACAGCTTATTATGATTACCAATCATTATTTCAACCAATAGAATGTTTTATGCTCTATTTTTCAGGTTCCTCACCCAGAAAACCCCAGCACACAGAACATCATCAAACTCAACCTTCTGCTCCTCTGCCAGACCATCATGGATCACATAATGCTCCCAATTCCAACTTAGGATGGAACCCAGGGTCACATCCTAACTCTGGAGGAAGTGGGCAGGCAAATCCAGGATGGAACACAGGGTCACATCCCAACTCTGGAGGAAGTGGGCAGGCAAATCCAGGATGGAACACAGGGTCACATCCCAGCCCTGGAGGAAGTGGACAACCAAACGCCAACGTAGGATGGAACACGGGGTCGCACCCTAACCCCGGAGGAGCCGGTCACGGGTCAAGTCCTAATGTAGGCTGGAATGTACCAAACTCTGGTGGCAACAATCATATGCCCAGTCCAAACAATAACAATCCTAATGTCGGATGGAATGTGCCCAATCAAGGAGGGATTGGGCATATGCCAAATCCAGGCCAGCCTTCGCCTGGATGGAATACAGGTGGTAACCCAATAGGTGGTGGCCATTACCCAAATGCAAATACTGGATCTCACCAATACCCCAACCAAAATTCTGGCTCTCAATATCCAAATCAGAATACTGGAGTAGGCCACTACCCAAATCAAAATACTGGGTCTCATCAATACCCCAATCAAAATTCTGGAGCTCAATACCCAAATCAAAATAATTTTGGAGGAGCAGGCCACTACCCCAACCAAAACCCAGGAGGAAACGGCTACCACCCTAACTATCCTGTTGGAGGAAGTCCATACTACCCAAGTCCAAACACAGGTGGATACCATTATGTTCCAAGTCCTCATTCAGGAGGTACCTACTACATGCCAAACCAGCATGGAATGGGGTATGGTGGATATCAGAATCAGAACCAGAACTCTAGATTTGGTGTAGGTGTAGGCACTGGCCTTTTAGCTGGCCTAGGTGTGGCCGGGGCAGTCGCACTTCTTAGCAACCATCTTCATTCCAATAATAATAACAATAACCACTACATGGGAAATAATAATTATCAAGGGAACAATAATAGAGGGTTTTATACTGTTCAAACTATGGAGAATTCGACAGGCAGTACTCTAAACATAGTTCCAGTTGGTTATAATCAAAGCACAACTGGAGGCTCGAACTCAAGCGGGCTTGCGAAGCCCACAGCGTGTCAGCAGTTCTTCACGTCTAGTGACGTAAACATCTTGCTAGGATGTCACAGCGATTCTACTTATGGCTGTGTGAATACTACATTCTTGGGCTGTCAGCCAAACTCCACCAACTGTCTGAACATTGTGTCAGTCGGTTGTCAGACGAATGCAACAACTGGAACTTGGAATGTCATACCGTTTATCCAGAACACTACTTCTGGTTTAAATATAACAACATTTGGACATGATTTAAAGAATATTGGTCTGAATGTAACCACAATTGGGTGTAAGCAGAACTCCAGCATATGTACAAACATAATATCTATTGGGTATCACTATAATGCAACAACTAGCAACCTTCAGCATGTATCCTATGATTGTCCGCATAATCTAACAGTTGATGCTATTCATAACACGTCAATTGTTTGCCAACAAAATTCGACACCGGAATGCCTTAACACCACATCAAATACCTGTGATTCAACTGTTGGCTGCTTGGATATTTCAACTAATCCCTGCCCTCAGAATTCACCATCAGACTGCTTTAACGTAACATCCGTTAACTTTAAGGCAAACACAATCTTGGGTTGTACAAAAAATGTATCATTGGGCTGCCAGAAGGATACCTCTAGTATATGTCTAAACATTCTTTCAATTGAGTGTCAGCAAGATGCAACAGATGGGTGTTCACAATTGTACTCACAGAGTTGGAACAACAACAACAACAACAATAACGATAATAATGTAAATGGGCCAGAGGTCAGAAATGGAAACCCATCAACGGGTACAAGAAATTCCTCGCCTCAAACAGGTTTGTTAAGCAAAAATTTATATAACAATATTACAAATATAATAGTCATTTGTTCAAAATATACCGGTATTTATTAAAACTTAAATATTACTATCCCAATTAAACAATTTGAACTCTCTTATTTCCAAGGGATTAGACTTGTGTCCATCAAAGCTTAAACAGCAGTATATTTTATATAATAAAACTTTTCATAGCACTTTATTGCAGTACAAACTCATGACACCTTTTATTCCTGTAGCCTAAGCATTTTTTAATTTTAAAACTGATTTGATTTATTGAACTTTATTTAGCTCAAGGCTTTGATTATTTAAATTTGGCATAGCCTTATTCATGTTTCTTAAGGTACTTAATACTCAATGGCTCCCTAGATACATTATATAATATGTTAGAAAAACAATATATAGGCTATAGCAGAATTCAACTAATGTAATATTTACTTTATTTAACTAATACTTTCTTTTATGCACTACTATTCCATATACTAACCCATGCCATTAAAATGTTCAACACGGTTCAAATTTAAACTGTCAAGTGTTTCGTTCATTTTACTTTCAAAACAGAACTTCAAGTAACTGAATAACTAGATTGTATATGCAGGAATCTGCCCAAACCAAACATACTCACTACTCACCATAATCACTTGTTATATTTTAAACTCTTAAGAGCTGTGTCTATCTGATGTCATTTAAAGTTGTTTGAAGTTCAAAGACATAAACTGCCCATCTAAAATATAAAACTAAGGCTATACTTTACATGTATATCCAAGAATAGCTTAAATACACTCTCCAGGGTTGTAGGATCCACATTGGTGGTTTCATGGTCAAACGTGTCATATTCACATGAGGCTGGATTGCCAAGGACAGGGTGATTGAGGTTCGAATTCCTTTTGGGTATACAGAGGGTTATTTCCTATTCACAAATGTAGGTACATTTCTTCTAATTTATGATATTTAATAATATTTAGGCCCTATTTTTGTCAAAGACCTAACTTTTTTTATGTCCTGGAAAAACATTGATTGGATTTAAAATAAGTTTGACTGGGACAAAGTAACGGTTTATAATCATATATTATTTTAGCACCGCATCTTACTGTCTGTTCAAATTGTACTCCTAGTTTATAACTACCAAAGTAAAATAATTGATTGACCAGTAAGTGGAATCAAAATTATTAACGCATAATATTATTGATAATGATTTGTTCATTATTATTTATATATATATATTCTTGAATTCTTAACTTTTTAAATTGTTTATTTTGCTTTGTTTCAGGAGCTCCAGCTCCAAGTGGTGCAGCATTGAAATCATTTGTGAAGATGTTATTTCTACTTCCCTTGGCAGCTATGAAACTACTCAATCCACTTTCAATGTTTTAATACAAGATGAATATAAATTATAAAACAAATATACTACAATGTCAAAGGTATAACCTAATTATAATTTACAAATGGTGGGCCTGTTATTGACTTTAGTTTCTGTATATTGCTTATGATTTTGTTCTCTATTTAATGGAAACTCTAATTTTATTACATCTCTCTTAACATTATTATATGGACCTAAAATATATTTTAGTTATTAAAAAAACCTAAATGTAATAGCTTTACTGTACAAAGCTATTCATGTTCCTGTGTTAAATTCATACATCCATACGTTTATTTACTAGGAGTGGTCAGTTATGAAAATAATCAATGTTTTTAAGAGCTAGGAATTATGATTATAAATGCCTTTAATTATGCCATATTATATTATGGTATGAATTGTCCAACTCTGATATATGCTACTTATCAAGTTTATCATGAAATAAAAATAGAGCTCTAAAAAAGGAAAGATAAATATAATTTTGAATAGTGATAATTTCCTTTTCTAAGTTTATAATAATTTTTGTTAATAGACAACAATAGGCTACTCACACTAAGGCGTATTAATAACAAACTAGTATATTTTTTATAAATGTTTAATAAAAGATATACTAGTTTGTTATTAATAATGCCCTAGTGTGAATACTGCTGTCTATGTTAAAATTTATTAATGGTGAGCCTGCTTTCTCAAGAAAAGTATATATATCACTGTTAGGTAACTTTCAAAGTCTGAAGATTATAATTATGTGATATTTTAGTATTACTGAAATAGCCAGATTTTCCTTGTGTGATTAGTAGAACATGTACTCAGTTAACAATAAATGTTTTTAAATAAATTTAAACTTGGTACCATGGATATTTAATTCTAGTCAATGATTGAGCTTATGGCTTTCATTTATTGAAATATAAACAAATACTTCCACAAAATATTCAATCAGAATGTTTGAGAGCAAACATTCCTTAGGAACTATAATTTTGAATTCAATAAAACTCTATTTCACTTAAGAACAGATTCAAATTTTTTTGTTTTACATTGTCACTTTAACACATTAGTCTTAGTAAGTTCATGTCTACATTTGTTATGAAAAATACTCACTTAGCTTTGACAATTATTTTAGTTGTGTGCAAACAAATATTGTGCCTGATGTATATTCAAAGTGATACTGCTTCCTAAAATTGGTGTAATATGTTGGTTACTTCCTAGAAGGGAAGATTTATTAAATTACAAACAAACATCAATATTGATTACCTTTAGTACCAGTACTGTACCTATATTTATTGTTCTCAATACAATCTAAAATAACTAAGTAGAATTAGAAGTGATGTACTGCTATACATTTTCTTGAACATTTGTTAACCTTTTTTTCAAAGGATCTTTCAAGTAATCACACATAATTTTGTCTAACTTGCTTTGTCCAACCAAGATAATGTTTGAATTTATGATATTACCTGTTTAAGGTGTCGATTTATGCATCATATACTTATTCCTGGTTTTTATTTATACAAAGAAAAAATTGGCGCCAAACAGCTCTTTTAAATTAAATATTGAAAAGAGGATAGAAGGGTGAGACCTACACACTTACTAGAAAACTGTAGGCCTCAAAGTTCACAATTAAAACCCAACAAAGTGGATAATTTTGGAGTACATTAATCCCCTTCTTCAGCAGAAGAAAGAAAAACAGACTGATGGACTATGGCAGCATGGCTAGAGGTAGATCATGGTCATCTAGATACTGTTATTGTTCGAGTTATTTTTTGTTTTGATTCTGTAGTTGCTTGTTTAAACTTGTCTTGACTTGTGGTAGAATGGAAAGTGTGTTGTATATAAATATAGAATGGATAGAATGTATTTATATAAAACATTCTAACCATTCTACCAAGTGTCAAGATGCAAGTTTGAACAGGCAACTACAGAGTTAAAAATTAAAAATCAAGAAACGGGCAATAACAATATTTAAGTGACCATGATCTACCTATAGCCATGCTGCCATAGTCCAGCTGGGCCTGGATTTACTAACTGGAGCAAATAGTTGTGCAGGCGCAAGTTTGAAAAATGTGCCCAAATCTCTATTCACTAAAAGAAGCGGGCACAATTTGAGAGCAAAGTTGCGCCTTTTATTTGCCACCACTCAAGAGTAGGTGCAACTATTAAAATCATGATTGTCACTTCATTAAATTTAAATGGCAGCATATTTTCATTATGGCTTAGAATACAATAATTAGTTAACTAAACTCCAATTAATAATAAAGAAATTAAAATAACATAAGTCTGTCAAGAACAAAATTTGTTTCAATTTAGATAGTGGTAACAAAGCAATTACTTACCTTTTATTGTTGAAATTTTACATTCAAACAACGCAATGGCATTTCTTGCATTATTACCAAACAAAACCACGAACTGTATAATCTTTGTCTAGATCTTAAGAGGTTTTTATTCTTCCAAGTCCAAATACATCTCGTCACTAAATATGGTGGTTAGTATAGGTTTAAAATAAGTTATAAAGTTTCTAGAAATGTTTTATTAATGGAACTTAAGTTTTAAGCTAATAATATTAATAAATATTAAATGTACTAATATTGTTTTTGTAAAGCACCCAGAAAGAGGCCACTTCTAATTGTGTTACTAGTTTATAAGCAAAAGTTTATAAATCTTTGTATTTGCCATCATTTTCATTAGATATTTAAAATAAAGTAGCCTTGACTTTGAAAGTAAATTCTTCACAAGGATCGGTCGAAAAGAGCGCATTTGATGACGATTATGGTGACGTCACCATAATCTTGCCACCAGTTTGCGCCTTGTTTAGTGAATACAGAAATGGAGCAAATAATAAGGTGCATCTTTGGGCGTGTCTTGGGTGCAAAGTTGCGCCATTTCTAGACTTGCGCCGGAGCAGAATTACTCATTAGTGAGTCCATACCCTGGTGTTTTACTATCTTCTACTGAAGAAAGAACGGACGCACCCTTAAAATTTCATAATTATCTGTTTTGTTGGGTTTTAATTGTGAAATTTTAGGCCTACAGTTTTCTAGTAAGTGTGTAGGTCTTAGCCTTTAATCCTCTTTTCAATATTTAATTTGTTACATGTTAGTGTTTGTAAGGGATTTGAGCTCTCATCTTTAAAATGTATATGTATATGAACATTTCACTTCACTGAGAATAGTAAAGGTACTGTACAGTTTAATGGAGAATATTATGATTGGAAATAAATGAATACTATCTTATGTTTATATGTAGGATTCCTTGTTGACAATTCACCATTTATTTTTCCATAAATACTAAATATTTAGTAAAGTAAGCAGAACCATAATACTTACACACATTTACATGAGTGCCTTTACAATTAAAGATCATAGGTCTAATACAAACTCTGTAATTTACATTATGTAAAAGATAGTCAAATGCATTGATTAAAAATAACATAACATTAATACAATTCAAGGTTTGTTTTTTCAACAACCTTAAAATAATATATTTGATAAGGCGTATTTTTTGTAATCAACAGAGTTAAATGTGCAAAAAATGGCTGTGCATATATCTTTATGGAGGATTTTTTAAAATGGTAAATGACTAGTTTCGATAATATAAATAATTAAAACTAATAGTGAATTATCTTGCTTGATAAAACATAGCTTATATACCTACAATGATATCAAAATCTTTAAGTATAAAATTTTAAAACTCAGAAACTAATAACTGATTAAAGGTTCTCGCACACGGTAATAGTATTGTATACAATTCTCTTTCGCCACCTGAGAGCAGTGCAGTGAAAATAAGCGAGTGTATTGTTGTGGTTCTGTTTCTTATAATGAGTGATACCTTGTCTTCTTCCTCTGATGAGGACATTGTGGTAGCAGCTATGTTGCTGGAGCCAGAGAAAAAGAAGTGGATACATGATATCAATAAGAAAATAAAAAGGTTTGGAGAGTTTTTTTTACATTGTTTGAGGATTTGATCCACGATGACAAAAATAATTACTTTATTAAATAAACAAACTTCTATTACCACTCTTCCAATGATGAATGGATTGTAGTTTATACTATATTATATATACACTATTTTTTAAGCACAAACAATAGACAATGGTCAGCAAAATTAATTTAAAGGATAATATATTTTATTTAATCATGTATGTAAAAGCCTAGCGAGAGGAGTGTTTGAGAGGGTGTAGTAGGGGGTAGGCAACGGCCGCCATGACAGTATCGTACGTGTTGTTCCGCTTTCGAAGCAGAATGAAAAACCACGCACTGTATGTATATGATATTATGCTGCTACCATGGTGCTACGACAGGTCAGTGTATGCAGCTCTATAGCAAAGCATGGCAAGAGAAAAACATAAGATACTTGTGTGATATCGTAAGTATACGATACTATGCTGGTGTGTGAGGACCTTTAAGGAATTTTAATAATCACCAGTCCTAATTTGTAAATTTATATTAATAATTTGGTGTTATTTTATTACCTCTGCTCCAAGAAGGATAGTGAAAATAAAAACAAATATCAATTCTTATATGTTAAATGATTCCAAAATAATATTTATTGATTTTATAAACTATTCTCTTACTCTTTCACAAAAGGTATTAAAATAACAGCTGTAGTTATAATATTTACATTGTAACTTAAAAATTTAATATATGTGAAAGTATTCAAATATTGTAATCTAGATACATATTATATCTACAAATATATGTTCTAATTATTTTTTTTAGCACACTCACAAAGCACATTTAAACCAAATATTGACCTAGTGTGTTATATTATTCTTAATTATTTATGCTATTAAAACTTAATGTTCTTTAATTATTGTTCCTCTTTATTATTATTAGTCTGTGTTTTTAATTTGTGCTGTGTTTTGTATTTCATTCTTTTAATATTGAATAAATGTGCTTGATTGATAAACTGAAATAATAGGATTTAAACCATTACTAGTCAAACTTCCTTTTCTTACATAATTTATATATAAATAATATTTGTATATTATTGTGTACAGGGGATAACTTAGAATTTTTTTAAAGACTATGTTTAACTTTGTTATATAAGTTTGAAAGCACAACTCATACAATAGTATAGTATTAGTGCCCGGGAAAAATAGTTTTTCAATAACTACATTCAACTTGGCCAGAACTACCATTTGGGACTAGTAGTGCAAATCTTACTCAACCACAAACCACCAGTGTGGTGAATGTCATTATTGACTAAGTCAGGCCATTTTTTTACTTATACTCTTTTTACCAGGCACTAAAGATAGATCTTAAAGTTTTCTTAAGGTAGATTTGCTTAGAGACAGCCGTCATATGCGGCCGCCGCATGCAATTGAAGCTGCCAGTGCTGTTGCCTTACATGCGTCGATCACGTGTGATCATTGAGAGAAAACTATGAGAGTTGTTTAAGAGGTTTGCCATCCAATCTAAAGGAGTTGGTAAATCCTTTCCAGTAAAAAGTAAAAAATTTGTATGCACCTAGAAGCTATTTGGAGGGGTTATTCTTCAGAATTTAAAAAATATATAGATGCCTCTATAAGCTATTTGGGGTGGTCTTCACCTGGCAAATCTTTTAACGTTAAATTACTCCAGAGCTATTTGGAATAATCTTTGCTTGGAAATTTTTTGAAAATCAGATTTGTCTAGAAGCTATTTAGAGTAGTCTTTGATTGGCTAACTGTTGAAATTAGTTTACTATTAGATTAAAAAATTAAGATTAAATTCATTCAATACATCTTTAGTGCTCAATCTTATAGTTCAACTTGATGTGTTTTAAGTTTTTATTAAAATTATTTGGGTCTTGGGGTGAGGGGAAAGAAGCTCTCATTTGCCCCTCCCCCTCCTGGGTGCACCAATGAGTACAGGCAAAGAAAGCTTTCCATAACAAGGAGACATAGCTAACCTCGACTAAGATAAATTTGGAAATGGAAAAAAGGTTCTTAAAGCATAAGTATGGAGTGTTGCACTTTATGGATGTGAAACCTGGTTCTACAGAAGAATGTTGCAAATATCGTGGATGGAGATGGTATCAAACACAGAGGTGGTAAGAAATTTAACTGATGTAAAATATACTTTTGAATCACTCATGTTGAATAAAACCCTTTCCAACACTAGAAAAAAGATTTACAAACACACGTGTGGCTGCGGCTAGATTGTTTTGAGAGGAGTAGGGCTGTAGCGGCCAGAGCCGTTGACAATAGATGCCTGTAAGGAAATGATTCTCTAGCTAAGCATGTGTAGCAGTTCTTTGCGGCAGCCATCGCTAAGGAAATATACCTTTAAGGTTCATGGGCCATGAAAGAATAAACCATTGTTTACAAATGGCATTATTCATGATTTATTTAAATCCTTCAAAATTATATTTAGAAAACTATACCATGAGTCTTGAGTCAAGATTGATCACGTTTTGTGCCTTTAAAGGAATATAAATATTATTTCACTATTTATCAGATTTTAGTGACAACCAGGGGCTGATCCAGATAATTTTCATAGGGGGTCATAGTTATAAATACAACAATTACTTACAATTTTAGATTTCTGTTTAAAGCGATTTATTAGTTTCTCATTCTTATATGATCTAATGTATGTTTTAAATTGTGGTCATCTTCTCCGATTGTTTAAAATCAGATAGTTTTTATAAAATATTTGGAGCCCTCCTTCAACATTTTTTTGAAAAATGATTCATTCTAGGAGCTATGAGTAGTCTTCGCCTTGATTTTTTTTTAAAGATTCTTTTATAAGCCATTTAAAGTGTCTATCTAAAAAAAATTTAGGATTGTAAAACTTTGCATCGGAGCATAATTCATCATTTCCATAATAATCCTGTATTTATCTAGCAGACAGTGTGAAACAAATCTCAATCACAGTAGTTTGATATCTTGAGGCTTGACTCAATAATTGTGTGCACTTGGTCTTATGCCGAAGTGGTATAGAATAAAATTACACTATTTGGTAAAGCTAATGTTAGAACCTTTATAATCTGAGTAAGAGCTCCTAATATCATGCCCTTAATTTAGTCAATGACCTGCCTTGAAACCTCCTTGATGTACTGATGTTCTCTTAATCCGAGGACTCTTCTCACCCATTTCAAGAAAGAAAAGGTTGGAGAAAGTATTATGTGGATATTTTTGGTGTTGAATGAGGGTGCATCTCATCAAAGTCATTGCATCACAGCTACCCCTCTTGTCCTATGTATCAATTTTAGTCATCTCAAACCCACAACTGGGAACATTTTGTCATATCGTCACAATGTTGAGTTTCTTTGAAAAACCAAATCTTATAAAAAATAAATGGTACCTACTCTATTTAAAAATTTATATTTGCCTTGACTTAGAAAACATTTATTTTATAAATTTTCAAATAAAAGTGGTTTATTTTTAAAGTCCTACAGATTTTCAAGGATAAGTTATTTGTAATCTCAAAGATTTGCAGAGATATGACCAGAGTTGGAAATTTATGCTTATATAAAGTTTCCTCAAAGTCATTTTCATGAGAAAATAGAGAGCACAGTTTTGTTTAAATAGTGCCTGGATACGGATTATAAAAAAATTGTTGAGTGGAATTTGAGAAACTAGATTTTTCTCTTTTTGCTGCTAAGCAAGCTACCCTTAATATTAGAGTAAAATATCTAATTCTAATTCCAAAAACTCCTCGGGGGGGG
>CABFWO010000684.1:74481-103458 GCA_902155825.1 Timema genevievae | reverse complement strand
GGGGGGGGGGAATCATATGAAAGCCCTAAATATCAAGTTTTGTCACACATATGTGTATATATATTTTTTTGTTATAATATATGTTTTCAGTTACTATTTCACTTTGTAGCTTTTTCAAATTCAAATTGTGGCCTGTTTTCTTAATTTTATGTGTTCCTAAGACACAAATTCCTATTACATGGGTTACTTTCATATAGCTCGCAAATCAACTTGGTTAATACTCATAAATCCAGGGCAGGTTCTTGGACTATGCGAGCAATGAGTCCACAGGGGCCCCCCCAAAGATGAGGGGCCCCTAAAAGTTTTTTTAATTATTAAAATAAGTAAATAAAATTATATACAAAATATTAGAGTAGTAAAATGAGAGTAGCACCAGCTGTTTGATTAGTAATAGTTTTAGAAATATTTGAGTTTTGTTGGTTGAAGCAAAAGTAATTGGATTTAGTAGCCTTTATCCTAATAATCACCCATGTCAGTGTTGTCACTGTAGGTATTAGGACAATGAAGCTTAGTTTTGAGTTGTAGGGTGGCAGAGATGTCAGCTTTGCTGAACAAGTGAAATATAAAACAAACTTCTTGTCGCTTCGTTTCTGTGACTGAGATCAGCCAAAGAATCCCAATGGCCTTATCTTGTAGTTCAGTTCATTCGGCTCGAGGAACAATTCAATTTGAATTATTTGTCCGCAGACAACACATATATGATTTTGTAATGGTTTTGTTGATGTTTTATAACAATCACTGGAGGAAAGGTATGATCAGCTTAAAAAACATGAAGATAATTTGGGATTTTTATTTAATGTTTCAAACTGGAAATTATAAAATAATTGAAAAAACACTTCAAGATGCATTCAACTTTAGCTAAAATGATTCCACAAGATATCGCAACACCGTTTAAGGTCTTGGAATTTATATCCCAGAAGGGGCTTCTAGAAGTTTTCCCCAATAGTAAGATGGCCTCGAGATTCTTACTATGCCAGTAACTGTAGCTTCAGCAGAAAGAAGCCCTCCCAAATTAAAACTAATAAGGACATACAATAGAGTCTCGTTTAACTGACATTCCATCTTATTCGACGCCCCTACATAAAAAAAAATGCCTCTTGTTTGCTCCTGAGTGTACTGCAGCCACTTAGTTGTCCCGAATGTACACTAGAGGCGTGCACATGTCGGTTATGTCTCACCTTTCCTAACGGTCGCTCAGTGCAACTAGTTATTGTATGTGGATCGGTTTACTGTGTGTTACTGTGCAGTGTTTATGTGTGTGTGTTTTAGCATAAGTAGCATAGTTGTGTTGTGAAGCAGTTTTTACTGAAATTTACGCAAGTATGGTGACGAAAAGAAAGAAAGTTTTTGTATCAATGGAAGAAAAACTTGAGGCAATCAAGGGCCTGGACAAAGGAGAGACGATGCAGAAGGTAGCTGATGACTATGGTGTTGGACGGGTAACAGTAGGAGACTGGAAAAGGAAACGATTGGAAATAGAAAAATGGTGTTCCTCAAGAGTTAAGGATGGTGCACTAAAAGAGAGAAAAAAAAATGAAAACGTGTGACTATGAATAAGTTAGCTAGGCTTTGTATGTTTGATTTACACAGTTCAGAGACAGAGGTGTGCCTATTTCAGGGCCTATTTTACAGCAAAAGGTGTTGCATTTTCGAAATGAATTTAATGAAGGGGACCCAGATTTTACAGCAAGCGTTGGATGGCTCGATAGATGGAAGAAACGTAATGGAATCCGTCAATTAAGTTTTTGTGGTGATAAACTGTCATCAAATTTTCAAGAAATGGAGGCATTCAAGAAAAAATTTCAAGACTTTATTGAAACTGAAAGCCTAATGGGTGATCAAATATTTGTGACGAGTCAGGCCTTAATTACAAAATGTTACCTAGTAAGAGTCGCAGCCATAACTGAACCAGCAGCCCCTGTCTATAAGTGTAGTAAAGAAAGACTGACAATTTTAGCAAGCAGCAATGCTACAGCAAACCACAAAATAAACCTCGCAATGATTGGGAAGTCCAAAAATCAAAGATCCTTTCAAACAATTAAAAAAAATGCTCTTCCTGTAAAATACTACAGTCAAAAAAGTGCGTGGATGAGCAGTGAAATTTTCAAAGATTGGTTTTTTAAGGAATTTGTTCATTCCATAGAGAAATTTTTGAAAGAAAATAACTTCCCCAGAAAAGCAGTTTTGTTGAAAGACAACGCCCCGAAGCACCAAGATGCAGAGGAGCTTCAAGATGGGGACATTAAAGGCTATGATTCTGCCACCTAATGTAACTGCCATATGCCAACCGATGAATCAGGGCATTTTGGAAACGCTAAAAAGAAACTATCACAGGAAGCTACTGTCGACAATGATAGAAGAAATTGAAGAAGGTTAAGACATGATTGAAAAATTGAAACGCATCAATGTAAGGGATGTAGCTTATTGAGTTGCAAGGGCCTGGGCTGACGTTTAGGTTCCAACAATTGCCAAATCATGGAAGAAACTGTTAGGTGAAGATGAAGAAGAAATTATGGAAACGGAAAGCACAGATGAAACTGAAGAAAGCATTCTACCCTTAGTCCAATGTATCTCTGGATATGAGGATGCATCTTCGCAAGAAGTTGAAAGTTGGATGAACGAAGACGATTGGTATGAAATAACTGATGAAGAAATTATCACGCTTGTCAATAGCGATGGCAACGAAATTGATGAACAAGCATCAACTGTTGAGCCTCTCAGAATCTCGCTAAACGATGGAGATAAGGCTCTAGAAACCGCCATGAAATATGTTGACAAGAAGAAGCTATGGGGATTGACATAATGATGCTGCAAAGATGGCGAGACTTGGCAGCGAAGAAACAGCACTCGTTGGGAAAGCAGATTAGGATCACAATTTTTTTTAAATTATCACAGGACTGAACTTTTTATGGATTTAACTTCCAACAATGCAGTTACTTTAAGTTCATTTTATGCAATTCTATATTTATTTGCAGTCAACTTTTAACATTAAATTCAATACAAATCTGGTGCTAAATTTATAAATAAATTACTGTATAGTATTACTGTGTATTGAATTTTTTTCTGTTGATTTGTTGTAAAACGTGATATGGTGTTAATTTGTAAAATTTTAATGTATTTTGACATTTAGTAGGCTTTTTCTTAATTCCTCCCTATTATCCGACATTTTCGCTTATCTGACGTTCTGCTGGCCCATTTATGTCAGATAAGCGAGACTATACTGTATTTAAGGTCTAATATGTCATAAGAAAGTGAAACAGGATTGACTACCATTTTTATTGAGAATAATGTTTGTCATCAGTTAAACATCAACACCATAATATAAAAACTGAATTGTAGTGCACTGTCCGAGTAATTTATTCATTCCCAAAATGATATGTTAATATATTTCATAATTTATTTTTAAATAAATAGTTTGAGTTCACATGTTAGTTTTATTTTCAAGATCACATAAAACATAACTACTTTTTGTTTTTGTTAAATCTGATTCATATTGTCTAATTTGTTTTGCGATTGGACTGTGCTAATCTTAAAAGAACATTTAAAAATTGGGGCACACATTCTACAATTCATAGGGGGCCCCAAATTGTGGTGGGTGCACTTGGGGGGTGGGGGTGAGGGGAGGCATTCAATCAATGCTGTAGCAAGAATGAAATTTTGATGGAAAGAGCTGGTTTGGGATTGCACAGCCTCCTAAGCACTGAAGGCTGATAATATTTATGAATATTAAATGCTTTTATAAATCATTTGGAGTAGTTGTATAGTAATTAATAGATTTAAATAACGCAAATGTTATCAAAGGTATTATTTGTATGTTTTTCAATTATTATTATTATTATTTAGCACCGCGTCTTACTACCCGTTCGGGTTATACGCTTAAATACTAATTACACTAATGGATTAGGAATTGGGAAAGTTGAATTTAGATGAAGTGAACCCACATTTGCATGGAGGGTGAGTGGAAAACCATTTAGGAGAAACCACCCCCAGTTCATCCGACCGAGATTCGAAACTCGATCTCTCCATCCTCGGTGGTCTGGCTGAACACGACTGGCGCGTTAGCCAACTATGCCACTGAAGGGGGGTTTTCAAATTGTTAATTTTGTGTGTAACAGTAAACCTTTTGAATATTAGGCTTAAGTCTGAAGCCTAGTATTAAAATATAGCCTATACATTCGACACATCTTCAATGCTAAATATTTTAGTTATACTTCATATTATTTAAATTTCTATTAACATTATTTGTGGTGTTGGGGAAAGAAGGGGGCGGGAGGTCAACTACCCTGTTTGCCCCTCTCCCCCTTGGGTGCACCACTGCTTACAGCTAAAGATATGTGTACATTTCTTAGCAATAAGCCAATGATGTAGCGATAGAGTATTAATTAGTCCGAGATAATCTCCCTATGTTAGTCAGAGTTTACGTATCTAAACAGCTTCTGGAGCATAAATTATCAAGTTGGGAGACTCGTTGTTTCCATGCAGCATTGTGTGAGATAAGTTAGGCTTTAAGAAATAGTTTTAATTGCAACGTGAGTTGGACAATCCACCTGATTCTCTCCCACCAAGATCTGATGGACGCTTGATCCATGTACCACTTCATTTTACTCTTATTATGATAGTTTGCTTTGAGTATTGCTAACTGTGTGCTTTTAATTACACTAGGCTAATTGAATAGGATCTGTCTCTCTTATGCATTCAGAAATGTACCCATACCACTCTTAGCCCCGACATTAGTATTCACTTAAATTTCTAACCGTCTAAATATCATTACAATTTGAGGACCGCCTTTGTGGTCTAGTGGTCATAGGTTCTGGCTACGGACCCAGAGGTCCCGGGTTTGATTCTCGGCGTGTCCAGATTATCTGGGAAGCAGTGGGTCTGGAATGGGTTAGATTCAGCCTAGGGTGGATAAATAAGGAGTTACTCAAATAAAGTAGTAGTGGCTCCAGTATAGAAAGCCAAGCTTAATGGCTTAAGTCATCGTTGTGCTGACCACATGACACCCTCTATTTGTAAGAGTTGGCACTTATTCGCCAAACAGTTTGGTAGCCACTCGGTAGGTATAACCTGAATGCGGGCTGACACCATGGAGTTACTTTTATTACATTTTGAGTGGATGGTAATCATCGTTATGGATAAATAAAAGAAGAGAGAATATGGGAGTAGGGGGGAGGGGCTCAAACTTTCCTAAGATAGCATACGTTTAAGGGGAAATAATAAATGTTCGAAGAACCACTTTTCTATAGGCACACATCTTCAAATATATCCCTTGAAATAATACCTTGACATTCTTGGACAATGGTGGTTGAGGGTCCTCGGCCCCAAAAGCTCCCCTGCAACTTTATAAGTACAGCATACCTATTAATTTTTCTCAGAATATGCCAGTGGATAATGGAAGGACGAAGTGGTTCCAAATAAAAAATGAAGTGAAGCAGGGGAGTGTGTTTTCACCACTATTAATTTTAATGGAAATGGTCATGAACAAAGTGGCAGGAAAACTCTGGGAGGAAAGAATGAAAGTCAAGATGTTTGCTGATGACTTGATGGTATGGGGGGAGAAGAATGAGGAACTACAGGAATAGGACGAGGAAGTGAAAAAGTGTGTAATGAAATTTAGCATGGCGAAGTGTGAAGTGATGGTAATGACAAGGAAGTGGATAAGGCCTGGTACAGCTAAGCAGTTGGATATAGTAGAGTTGAGAAAAGTACAGAACGTAAAATATCTTGGAAGCATGAATGAAGAAAAAGATGGCAGTAGAGAGGATTTAATGAGAAGATGATAGCAGGGAGAGTTGTTTTATAGTTGCACAAGAGACCTGCTACAGAGAAGAGAAGTCCCCTTGAAGTGTATGAAAGTGTTGTAAAGGGCATACTTTGTGAGTTACAAAACACAACATGTAACATCAGGGTAAAATTTTTTATAAAAATATTGTTTTCTAAATTGTTTTGGTTTGTGTCAAAATTGTATACATATCTACCTTTTTTTGTCTTTCTATTTTTTAAATAATGGTGTTGTAATAAAAGTGAGGTTCATTATATAGCTATTTTGTAACAAACAAATGTTTGTTCTTAAAAGGAGGTTTTTTGTTTCAAGTTTCACTTAGCCCAATTTTACAATATCTTGCTATTGTATTTGTTAGGGATTAATAAAGGTTAAACGATAATAAACACTACTTTTTATTTAAAAAAAAAGTTTTGTTAGCACTAATGTCCACACAAAAATGCTCAAAACGGTTTTATTTCCCACAACATCCTGCACCTATTTGGGATGTACACATTATGATTATACTTAGGGTTTAAGAATGAGTAAGTTACAATTTAAAGGAAATTTGCCTACAATGGTGTGGAGTGGGAAATTATTTAGGGAAAACCACGCTCAGTATACTTAAAAGGGAGTCGAGCCTAGACTTCCTTGTCACTGGCAAATAAGACTATATGAGCCTGACATTTAATCTGTGTGCCCACAAATGTATCCTCAAATACATATCAGGGTATAATATTTTTGCCACAATTTCAACAAGTATTAATAACCGAGACTAGAAACTATGTTTAAATGTCAAAAATAATGATATTTTTATTGAAATGTCCTTGAAATGTAAGGAAGTGTTGTACAGGATGTACTTTATATTCATTGTCACATATGCAGCAGAAACATGGACAATGAATGTAAGACTAGAAAAGTGGAGGTTATGGGAATAAAGTTCATGAGGAACATGTTAGCTGTCACGAGTAAAAACAATTTTAGGAATGAAGTTATCCGGGAAAGAGTGGGGTACAGGGAGTACATAAAAAGCAAGCCTGAGATGGTATGGACATATAATGAGGATGGAAAAAGATAGGATGCCAAAGAAAATGTTGGAAATGAATTATGTAGGAATAAGACCGCAAGGGAGGCCAAGAAAGAGATGGGAGGAGCAAATAACAGAAATTGTTCAAGTGAGAGAAGAAGAATGGAAGAAATTAAAGGAGGAAGAATGGTGGAAGGATAGAGGAAGATGGAGGCATTTTACTAAACTGACCCGGCCACAGGCTGGAAACGATTATGATGATGATGATGATGATGTCATTGTTCAAATGGCAAATTTAACATGGACTTACACAAAAGTTAGTAAAGTATTCAAAGGTATGTGTGAGCATATGCATATTTTCAGGAATGCTCAGCACCCCCAATATTTCAACCTTTTTAAAACCTTAATATTATGGCGCTAGTTTTATCTTGACTATAGGGTTGCGCTGCGAACAGTGTTTTATAGCATAGCAAACAGCAGGTGCTGCTATCTGATGTACGTAAGCAAGCATGATTAAGTTGGTGGCACTCGCCACTTGTGAACCGACAGCTTGACATTTGCCAACATGTTTCCATTCTAGTTTGGTGAGTGGCAGAACTCGTAGTGTATGTATTATGTTTGTGTTTTGCGTATTTGTTTTATTTTCATTAAATCTATTTCTCTATTTTATTTTACTAAACATACATTGAGACTAACAAATTGCACCTTAATTTTTGGTAATTTTTTAAACACAGTGCTTGAAAATTTGCAAACGTTATACCACCCCTATCCCCTTTTTATAGAGCACCCCCAATGTTTTTAACAATCCGGCACTTATGTGTGCGAGAATAACTTTTTTGTGCTTGAAACCAGAATAAAACATTTACCATGATCAAAATTAAACAGGAATTAATCACTTATCTGCATTTTAAAACTTTGTTCCTATTTTAATTGTTATAACTTAGGTGATATTTCATTTATTCATCCAATTTAAGTATTTTACTTGTAATAAATATTTTTAGATTATTAATTTGGGCTTAAAACTCAAGAAAAACTTACTAGTTATTGATAAATTAAAAAATATGATGCGTTCAGATAATGTATAATTTTTTGTAAAAATTTGACAGCTTTATTATTGTACTTCGATAGTTTAAAGGCCCATTTATAAGATAGGCCTATTTAATCAATGTATTTATTTTAGAAAGAGGTTATTGTTTATTTATTTCCATAACAATAAAATTAACTAATACAAATTGAATGAAATTCTATATTGGTTCAGTTTTCATTATGCAAAAAAATTTACAAACAATTGTTATAAAGGCCTATAAATATCAGAGTTATTTTGTATTTTCTCCAGAAGAAATTCCATCCTATCTTTCATAACAGGCTGACCCGTCTTAGTTTTCTTAGATAACTTTTTGAAACGTTCTGCTTTTGTTGCACGGTATTTCTTTAAGGCTTCTTCTTGTTCTTCTTTTCTCCTTTGTGCTTCTTCAATCCTCAACCTCTTTTCTTTACTTTTCTGCTCAAACTCTTGTTGAGCTGCTTGGAGGGCGGTGAGTTTTCTCCGTTTTAACCTGAAAAAAGGGGGGTGAGTTTTCAATTCACTAAATGATATTTAACATTTTGAATTATAAATTAACTAGGTAAATAAAATTATTGGCAATGCAGTTAAGACAAATACAGTGTTTTGAGTAAATTAAACGTTGAGTTTATTAAATTATAATCACAACAAATATGTTAAATACTATTTGCAGGCTTTAAATAATGTAGGGGATGAGTGAGATGAAGCTTATAAATTTGAAAATATTATTTATTTTGGGTTAGTATTGTAGAACTATTTCTAGTGAGGGGTTAGGGGTTAGTAATGGAAATTTTGTTAAATAGCTGGCTTAGTTAAAACTTTTGCTCAGTGTACGACAACTGTTACATCTTGGGACCACTATGTATGTAATGTTAGGAAGAACCTCTGTGCTTACCTTAGTAAGACCACAATAGATGAAGCTAACATAGTTGGAAAAAAACAAAAAACACATTCTAACAATACCTTATTTGTTATAGGTAGTAACATAAATAACATGAGATAAGATAAAAAGTATTTAATTCAATGTTAAGTATCCTTTATTTATTCCTTTTCTTTAACAATGAAAATTAATCTGCCTGTGGAGTGAAGTTGGTTACATAATGATGAGCCATCACCAGACATTGTTTTGGTAATCAAATATCACAGGCTACAGTGAGCAGGACATGCAGCGTGATTGAAAGAAACTAAAATCTAGTTTAAAGAAATGACTGGCAAACCCAGTGGTAGAATGACCTGAATGTAGATGGGAGGATAACATTAGAATGAACCTGAAAGATTGTGAACAGTATAGACTAGCTCAAGATAGGGATGAGGTGTAATGAGGTGGACTGGATAGAACTAGCTCAAGATAGGGCTAGGTTGTAATGAGGTGGACTGGATAGAACTAGCTCAAGATAGGGCTAGGTTGTAATGAGGTGGACTGGATATAACTAGCTCAAGATAGGGATAGGGTGTAATGAGGTGGACTGAATAGAACTAGCTCAAGATAGGGATAGGGTGTAATGAGGTGGACTGGATAGAACTAGCTCAAGATAGGGCTAGGTTGTAATGAGGTGGACTGAATAGAACTAGCTCAAGATAGAGATATGGTGTAATGAGGTGGACTGAATAGAATTAGCTTAAGACAGGAGTGGCTGGCATACTTTTTTGATTAAGGCCACAAACTTTTGAGTTCCTGATGACATAGGGTAAGTGATATCACAAAAGTAAATAAATTAATATTTATTAAATTTTATTCTTCATAACTCAATGTTTTAACATTTTACATGCATATAACCTGAACAGGTACCAAGAGATGGCGCTAAGAAAACACAGTGAAAATCAGATAAGAATTAACACTCTTGATGAACTTGGCTCAGATTCCCTCGCCTGCAGGGAAAAGCAGAATAAGAATATACAATCAGTGAAAGATTTCTTCTTCGAAACCATCTTCGCTATCTAATTCATACTCCCCAACTTGAGTTTTTAATAATTCTATAAACTAGTTATCAATATCATTATCAATGTATGACTTATGTCTAAATGAAGAGTTCAAAATAAAAAATGGACATTTAAAAAGTTTGTGTTGCAGTGCGCAACAAGAGAATTAACTTGTCCTCAATCAACTTTGAACTTAAAGCATTAAGTTGACTATTGGTTTTAGTGTAAGCTGATATATGACTTAACTACAAAGGAGCAAGGTCTGTTCAATCCCAATGTTTTCAACAAAATCTCAACTTTCCTACCTGGCTAGAGCCGACAAAATATTCCTTGCAACCAGAGGTTAGTTTTTGAAGAGAGAAAAGCTAAGTTATTGGAATATTGTAACTGGGAAGTTGGACGTACACCAGTGCGCCTCGCTCATTTACCATTCTTTTCTTTTCACTGCATTTCATTGCCCATTCAGGTTAAATGCATATTAACCAATTATTTTAGTGTGTTAGGAACATGAAAGGTTGAATTTAAAGTTTACCCAAATTTGCATGGAGGGAAGGTGGAGAACCATCTAAGAAAAACACCTTAATTATATCCGACCAAGATTAAATCCCAATCTTATTATTAGCAGCATGTCTTACTACTCGTTTCGGTTATACACACCTGTATTATATTATTATTATATTATTATTATTATTATCATTATTATTATCATTATTATTATTAGCACTGCGTCTTACTACCCGCTCGAGTTATACGCACTTACGCTAATGTGCAATGGTAGGGTGTTTGCGAGATGAAATGGAGGACCTACAGTTTAACGTGGGATCCGAACCACGGTGGAGGCCTGGCATTCCTCACATTCACAAGTTGTGATTAATACACATCTTGTTGTATTATATTAATCTGTTAAAATACAATATATTAAATGTGCTAAAAATAAACAATGTTTAACTTACCAACCTAAGTCCATTGTTATAAAGTTCCTATCACGACAAACTATATATTAAAATTAACAGAAACCATGATATGGCTTTACGATGAGACAGACACTAAATACCCAAATTCAACTGGTTTGGCAAGAGCGCTACTGTTACCATTCCCTTCTTCATATTTGGTGGAATGTGGTTTTATGGTTGTGACTTACTATGGAAAAAAGAAATCGAATGGATATCACAAAATGTGGGGACTTAAAACTGAAGCTAATTAAATTGATCCCTGAAATCAAAACTATTTGTAGCAAACATCAAGCTCAAGGATCTCACTAACTTGAGATAATCAAATATGTTTTTTTCTCGAGTCCAAGGAGCTACAGCTGCTAGGTCTATTTATAGAGGCTAATTTGAATTTGCTGTATTTTTACCTAATATTGTAAATTTAAAGTGGAATCGTTAATTAAATCACTTTTTTGTTGTTGTTGATTTGTAAATTTTACTATACCCTTGCAACACTGTATTTGTTTTTATATTAATGGGGAGCTTAAAATTGTTTGAAGTAGGTATTGAGGCAGGGCATGGTGCAAAAATGGTTAAGAACCACTGATTTACACTCTACACCCTGATCACCATTAAAAATAAGCCCAAAAATGGCTTTTAGAGGTTGTTCAATGCTTAAAAATATTTCAAGACAGACCACCAATTGAAAAGTCAGTTATTTTATTCTAGACAAGATGAAAGCCCTAATATAATTGTGAAATACATAGATGTTCTACAAGGTTGTCGTACTTAATGGCAGGTCATCATTTGAAGAATACAGCCCACAATCACCAAGCCCAGAGTTGGCTCAGTTTAAGTGTATTAGTAATGCCATTGCAACACCTTCAATTTTCCTTCGATACCCATGATATCACTTCACAGTGATCCAGCTGAGTCTCAGACACAAATAGATACTTCTAGTGTCACACACTTACTCATACGTTTAATATGTATTTTCCCCCCACTATATATTAGTAGCCAATTGATTTACACACATGCGCGCACACACACACACATTATGTTAATGCTATAAGGATGAGAAAGAAGGATTTTAGATCAAATGTATCCATGTTTGTGAGGAAGGAAAGTTGGGAATTGTTTAGGAAAAACCACCTTAATTACACCTGACCACCATTTNCCACTGATGTGGGTTTCACTATGTCGAGCTACTAAAGTAAATTATCATGTGTTATCCAACAGGAAACCCTGTACTCCAGTATGTATACCTCAGTTTTAGCTTCTGTGGTGCTGAATGACAGCTCACAGATGACAGCTGACGGCTTTGAAAAGCTACCGGACCAAATTATGTATCCCTACGCCGAACCATATGATCTGCAAAAAACATGTCTTTAGCAGTTGTCACTTCTGACAGTCAAAATTTAGGTATATACCTAAATGTTGACTGTCAGAAGTCAGCTGTGAACTGTCAGTCAGCACCAAAGAAGCCATGGGGCTACTGTAGTCATCTTCAGAGTGACAAACCTTTTACTAAAAATAACCTCAAGGTCCATGAGTAGTAAACTTACGGTTTTACTTCTTTACTCTTGTCCTCTTTTTCTGACTTTTCGTAGTCTATTATTTGTTGTTGTTGTTCTAATGTGGGATCCTCTTTGCGTTGTTCTTTATGCAAACTTCTCAAGAGTGCTTTTCGACGCCTTTCTTCCCATTGTTTCACTGAAGTAAGATAAAAATAACATGTATTTCTATTTTTAGAAGCATTCTAATAGTAAGAACTCCAACAGATCCGAAAGTTTCTAAAACTACTTTAAATATGCTGAATCACAGCATCAATTTTGATTAAAAAAACTATCTATCTAGTTCTGTGAGGATTCCTATAGGCCTATTATTTACAAGTGTAAGAACTCTTTTTTCTAAGTAGGCCTAAGACTTTGAAATTGAAGAGTGGTGTAATATTGTGGCAAAAGTTGGGGGCTACTTAATCTGTGTTTTTATTTTAGGTCAGGTTTGGTTAACAAGCCGACAAGTGTTTATTTTTAATATTTGAAATGAAAAGAAAAACCCTATGTCTGTGCCCACATCTCGCCAATGGCTAAGAAAAATGGTCACAAATATCCCCTCTCTTTGGTCGGTTTCCTTTTAGATATACTTCATTAGGTGCAAAACCTCCCTGGTTTTTCATTTTAGTTGGACTGTTTACTTTGTTTACCCTCCAAAAAGAAGGAAGGGGAGGGGGAATAAGTTTTTTGTTGTTGTTGTCAATCGTGCCTTGGCAACCCTTCAGTGTGGTATCCAGTCTTAGATTTCTTAAATTTTGTCGGTGGATGTTATTATTACCTTATATATTTAACTATTTAACTCAAATTTGTTTGTTTAGTTCCATATTTTTGTCCTAGGACTCATTTACACTTTGGACCTATTTATTTTGTTTAACTAGTATCATGTGACCAGGGTTATAGAGTTGGAGTCGAAAGCAATTTTGGGTGAAGTCGCTAAAAATTTATGTATTTCAACTCCGGGCTCAAAATAAAATAGCTATAGATATGGTAAATAGGCCTATATCATTATAATTTATAGCCTACTTTTTTTATTCTTTTGGGCCAATATGTGTAATTTGGATTGAGAAATTTATCCAAATATATATTTGAGAAATTTATCCAAATATATATTCAATTTCTAAAAAATTCTTTCTATTAGAATCCTAACTAGGTCCCTAACTTTCTGATGTGATTCAAATACTCAATTAACAAAGGAATAACTTAATAATTCAGTCCATGATTAATGTTAAAGACATGGCTTTGTTACCATTCCATTTCCTTCAAATTAAGCAAATAAATAATAAATTTAAAATAAAGTAAAAAAGACATAAGTTATTTAGTTCAACATTAATACACACATGCTAAGTATACCACATTAACTTAGACAAGAAATCCCGGTGGGCCAGTTTTATTTGGGCCATTGAGACTACTTTAAACTAAAATAAAGTTATCCATTCAATTTCAAATGATAGTTCTTGTTACATTTTAATCAAAAATCCCAGTGAATGAGTCTGAGGGTGCCCAGAATCCTTAATTTGTGAAGATATGTGATGGCAATCAATGTAAAACCATCTCGTCTACTCTTGATGCTGTTTATATTAAAAATTTCTTAAGCTAAATGTAAAATCATGTGTTTAGTGAATAGTGATTGTTACTAGATTTGTAATTTACACAAGTAGTGGGTGGAGGATCATTTTACAAACTTTAGTTTATCAAAAATTTACTCCCAAACAATTTTTGCTGTATAACGGTATAAAGTGAAAGCTGACATTTTAAGTGGAATGAATAACTTAAAAACATAATCGTTGATATGTTGCTGAAATGGCATGAGGATGAAATTTACAAACAATAAAAATATAAATACATATCACAACTTTTGCTTATACCTACTTAAAACATAACAAACTCCATTCACGGTAGGAATTATTCTCTGAAAGGTCTTTTTTCCTACAAATATCCTACTATATAATATATTTCTGGTAGGGAAAAAGGCCTTTCAGAAAACAATTCCTACGCTGAACAGACTTTAGGTATTCAAAGGTAAGCTTATTTATGAATGAACGCTAAGGGCAGTCATATTTGTAGTCCCGGGCCGCTTGGAACCTGCCAGTTCACCCCTAAAGGCGACAGCGCATAAGTAGAAAATTTTCGGATACATCCAGCGTGTAATGAGGTGCACTGGATAGAACTGGCTTAAGATAAGGCTAGGTGAACTTTCGCGTTCCCAATGCCATAAACTAAGGAGAATTATAACTCCAACCTACCTTTAAAAAGTTTACTGTATTTTTTTTCCCTCCACTTATTCTTGTCAAAAGGCTTCTTCACATTTTGCTTTTCATCATTTTCATTTTTACTTGATTTTAAGGGATTAAGTTCTGACATTTCTATTGCTTTTCTATGGCTTGATTGATCTCACAGAACTACTTAGTTCTAGACGGATAGAGGTTTGCCACATTAACAAATTAAGAATTGACTAAACAACTTAACCAACATAAGAATAAAAAAAGAAACTAGGAAACAATTTAGTTCTAAACTATCTGTTAAAAGAGCAAAACAAATTCAAAGATAAATAGAAAGGATTTTTTTGGGATAAAATGAGAATAGATATTTATTTTTGAGAAATAAACACATTCAAATGAATACCTATGTATATAACATTGATTTCTATAATATAACTGGATGGACATCTGTGGCTGAAATTTTCGAGCTGTCGTCTGCATACCAATGTGTAAGAGAGAAAGAAACTTTCGGTATCTCTCTCTTTCTTACATCTATACATGGCAGTGTGGCATTTTGACATCGTTCATTAATTTAATTGAATGTATTATATACACCAAAGTCTGATTAGTTAAATGAAATAAATGTGTTAATAAAAGCTTTGAAGAACATAACAAAGTTCGAAACTGATGAGATTTTTCTTTAAATAAGTTGATGTAGGCTAATATATACGATGAGTTTTGATGGAAGCTCATTTGTACGGCTTTATCTCGTACCAGAAGACTACCCTGGAGTAGTATTTAGGTAGGATAAAAGACCTTCCAGAAGGGAATTTCTACGTCCATTCTAAATGGCCATTTATCCTACCAAAATACTAATATTTAGGATAGTATTCGAGTTAGGAATAAATTCTTACAGATTGGGATTCTTACTAAAATCATGGTTTAGTAGATACCGTAGTTTCTACAATCCTATAACCTAAATTATCATTTGAACGTAAGACTTCTACACAAAGTATGTCATTAAAACAGATGTAATACAATTTTTAATTAACGTGTTTCATTATAGTTAGGTATCGCACTTTTAACATAATATGGTTTCTGAAGGCAATACACCAAAATTAATATGAGCCAACTTTTTTAAAAAAATATGGGCAGTATAATAATACTTTCTACAAGCCTATAACCTAGTGGTCGTTTGAACGTTTGGCAATTACACAAAGTTTGTCATTCAAACAAATGTAATCAAGTTTTAATACAGCTTATTCATTATTTATCGAACTTTAAATATAATATGGTTTCTTAAACTAATATACAAGCTAATAGCCAACTTTAAATATAAGTGTAATCTTGGTAAACTGTAAACAATATGGATGATAACTACATATTTAAATTTTATTCGTATTTGTACAGTATTACCTGTAAAACTGAATTTTATATCCCTTAATGTAAATGATTCTTCAGGCAAGTGTGGTATAATAATTCACTTTTTTCAAACAATAACACTTTTATTCATTAGAAACATGTTTTCGCATAAAAGCATTGAAAGAAACTGTTAAATCTTTCCCCCCACAATGTAGCAGACGATAAACTTGAGCGTCACGCTTTATACTTTGGTAATGCGTATGTTTATGTTCATCCAGTGTAATATATAAATCGCTGGTATAAAACAACTTTTTCGGGTTCCCCGATAAAAAGTATTACACCTTAAACAATCAGCAAATGAAGGATATTCACTACATTCTATCCTTTGAGACAAAATTAAAGAAGTGAGTGTTAGACACTTTTAGAGATTGATGGATTGGAAATAAATGAAATCTTACTCTTAAAAATGTGAGGACTTACTTTTAAATTCTTTAAAAATTAAATAGTATATATTACAAAAAACAGTTACTTGAACAGGCAACCTTTGAGATAAAAGAAGTTTTTAATTTCAAACATTAGTATTTAACATATTTGAATCAGTTCAGTATATCACCATTGATGACAATCATAATTTTTACCTTACGTCGAAACAGTAGGGTCTAATTAAAAATATAGTGAAGATGTCAAATTACATTTAGTTTAAGAATGATCTATAGCTAAATAAAGGCGAAAACGTACTCACTCATCAGCATAGATCCCCAGTCCCTGAATCTGGAGACTAAAATTTTGCGTGAAGGTTCTTTTTTAAACCATAGACAAGAGTTAAGACAGAATTTTGCGAAATTTGATCTCTAAGGGGTGAAAAAGGAGGATTGAGAGTTTTCAAAATTTACTGATGTTGGCACTTTTATAATAAGTGATCATAGAGCTCCTCTCTAAAGTTAGGCTACACATTCAGAGGGTTATTAAAATGTAATCCCATATGAGGGAGGTGCAGAAAGGTGTGTGACACAGTGACTCACTCATCACCGTAAATACCTAAAACTTGGGTCTGGAAACTTGAAATTTTACTTGGAAGGAGAGTAGTGGGATTGTCCCATATAACAATAAAAATCTGAAACTGGGAAATCTAAAAATGAATCTCCAGGAAATGGTGGCCAAAAATTTAAAAAAATTTACATTAGGCAGAAAATTAAAATTTTGCGGACAGCTATAAAGACAGCTCTAGATAACCAAATAAATCTTAAAATTTGAAATTTCTAAGATTGAATTGAAGAAAAGGAGGTGGGGGTTCAAAATTTTAAAACTAATGGTAAACAACTACTTCCCGGTGTAGTAGAAAAATGAAACTCGATAGGCAGGTAAAAAACCACTTCAAATAAATATTAAGAGCTTAAAATGTTAAATTTCTAATTGGAACTTTGAGAAACCAAGCGGGGAATGAGGGGCCGGAGAAAAACTATAAGATTTGAGGATTTTTTACAATAATTTTTTGGAAAAAATTGAAACAAATCATTTGTATTTAGAGTTGAAAAAAGATCAGTTTTCCTTTTATATCACTTAATAAAATACTGTGAAAAATAATGCTTTAGTAATTAGGTGATTTACATAAACATAATAGATTTATTTTCATCGAGCACCGCTAACTTCATTAAGTTCGTACTCAATCGCTCAATCACGGCGCGGGGCCCCTGAAGGCTCGGAGCCCTAGGCGGTCACCTAGTTCACCTTATGGTAGAGCTGCCTCTGTGCATGTAAAAGAACCCTGGAAGGTACGTGTCCTGCAAAAGTGGTAAGACTTTTTGATCTCACTATTAAACATTCTCAGGTGCTGATATAATAATTCGGTTCAGAAAGTGCACTTTAAATACCTAAAATAATAAAAAAAAAAGCTTTGAGAATCAAATTCATAACGATACCACTCCTTCAATCAAAGAACCGGAATACGACAATCGTCATGACAGGCGATTAATATCCTTAAATATCATCAAACTATCCTTCAAAGGAACCAGAATCCCAGTGGATTTTTGATTTTTCAATCGATTTTTTTTGTCAAAATCTTGTATCGAGATGTATTAATTACCTTTCATTTTTTGGGATATCTTGTTCTACTGTCTCAATCTTTGTTTATTGTTATTCATTGCGCCACTTTCTATCCCCTATTGTTCGGGAATTTTATTAAGTATTGCTGTGTATTTTTCAGACTTTTTCCAATGTTTAAAATGTTATAATGCTATTGTCGGTCTACTTTGAATATCATATTCTATTCCACTTATAAATGTTGACCACGACTTCTCGTGTGATCTTTTTTAAGATATTTATTGCCCGATTCCTCTTGATCTTGTACGTAAGTGTATTTTATTCTGTATCCATATGTAAATATTGATGATAGTCCCCTTTCTTATCTTTTTTAACTCCCTCGTTCCAAATGCTCAGTCCTTTTCAGTTTAATCTTCATTTTATTACTCAGAACTTCACTTCCTGCCGGTTGTATGCATTGTTTTATGTTTCCACACTTTGTTTATATGTTGCCACTTGTTTCCGAATATTTTAAGAGAATATTCAGTTTGTCTAGATACAACATATTAAGAAAGGTCTATTGTTTAATCCTGCAGTAGTTGCGCTTTATAAAAGTCTTCGTTTTTTATTTCGCCTTTCTTAACTTTTCTCTATTTGTCAAACAAAGATATTTTTTCTACTATGAGGTAGTAATCTGGGTAGATATCAGTATTTCTGTATTCATACACATCATGTATTTGTTTTGTAACCCCCCCTTTGATTTAATAGGTTCACCACACTATAAATAAAAGGTAGGTCGATTACAAGAGAGTTTATTTTTTTATTCATAACATACAACTCGTAGAAATGTAGAAGTAAGGGATACAAAAAGTAGTCGAGTGAAATAGTCAACAAGGACTGATTGAAATAATAAATAATGGGGCAAGACCCCAAGTCTTTGAGAGAAACAGAAATACAATAATAAAGAATACATATAAAATTGACCCAGCGCAGAAGGCGACTAACCTGACTAAAAAAAGGGTTAAACAAAGACAAAAAGTATAGGTGTACACAACTCATCGATGCCGATACAAATTCGACATGAGCATGTTAAATAATTACTAGCTGCCATTACAAACAATGAATTAAATCAACCTAATCAGTTATAACAGACACCATTCAAATTAGATCAACCTAACTATAAACTTGGCCGAAGCGCTAAGTGCGCGGGCTCGCGGCCCCAAAGTTGAACAACAAGTTCTACAATTTACAAAAGACTAAACCCTTAAAACTTTTACAAGCAAACCAAACATTTCAATAATTTTAACGTTAAGAAAGATAACTAGCGCCCCAAGATGGCGGCGTAATAAATCCCAAACCCGTCCGTGAGGCGGACAAGGCGGGCCTGCAAAAATAGGAAACGGAGTTTAAATATCAAACAATCCATAATGGCTGACAGGCAAATTCAGCAGTCTCTAAAGAAATTAAATTTGAGTAACGTATAAGTAAATAAATCCGAAACGTATAAATTTTGAACATGAACAGCCAAACATAATTTTGATTCGACGAAATATAGACTAAGTCTAAAGCTAAGACAAAGTGTCTCACCTAATTGAGCGCAGAGAAATGAGTGACATCACTACACAGTCCAGCCGTTATATACAACACAAAGTCTGTCACGTGTTCACATACGGCGGGAAATACAGATGGGACAGGGGAAGGGGCGTGCACAAGCTTCGAGAACAGTCTCGATTAGCCTCGTAATAATTCAAATTCACGCGCCGGTGGATAGGTCTTCTTTCACCAGAATACAGTCGTTGGCGCATATGGGTCTGCGCAATCTCGATGTTCGTCTGTTCGAGTCTAGCTCGGAGTTGTACTTCGAGCCACGGACGGTTAGTAGTATACGTGATGTTGATGAGTGCGCGTGTGTTTTCGGAGCCGTGAAGCAGGCCAGTCAAAAGGGGACCAGGCTAGGTGAGTCCAAACCGTCTTCTTTAGATTCATGTCTGTGACAACGTCACAGTTTGGATATCTTGTTATTAGTGAATAAGTAGTCTATTATAGGTCATGTTCCTTTTGCGCTCAAGGTATATTTTTGGGTATCTTTCTTCCTGAAATATTAATTAGCTACCCTCACATTGTTGCTGGCGTCAAAATGTATCAGACTATGACCATTATTATTCGTGTGTGGTTCTCTATGCTCACTGCCAAACTGTGGCATCCAGCCCAAGTCTGTCCCAAGCCAAGTTGAGAAGTGGGTGAGGGGAAGGAGTAACAACCTCGTTAAAAAACCAGGGTTCATCTGGCCCGGATCATAGTACCATATGTGGATCCTTAGCCAGGTAATGGGGAAGCTTCTGCCTTGTAGCTAGATGTTGGTTATTATAAGGCTAGAGGATAAAAAACTCTATCAACAATTATTACCAGCAGCTCATGATGCTGAAAGATGACAGCTCCATCACATGACTTACTCAGCTGGATAGTGATATTATCCATTAGAGACATTTCATATACTCACTCTCTTCAAATATATTGATACTAGCTATCAAAATTGACAGCTGCAGATCACTTTACTTGATATATGAATATTTGTTAATTGTTTTAGTGAATTTTTTTTTAACTTCTGAAGAGGTTTTCTTCGATCTAATTCAGACTGTAGTAACTTTTTACCAATTTATTTTTGTGCTCCACCTTTTTTAGTTCGTTCAGTCAATCCACATGTTTACAGAGTAGGGAGGAGGAATGTAAAATTTAGAGGGAATCTAACCACATTTATGTTAAGAGTGGGAAACCATTTAAGAAAAAACTCATTAAGGTCTACCCCCGTATGCAATTTGAACCCTGATCTTGCTGGCACCAACAATTCAGTCCATTGCAAGAATGATGTCATAATGTCATGTTATTGAAACTAGTTATTTAATCCTAAAATTAAGGGTAGTTTACTGAAGTGAAAAAGAGTAAAAATTTATTTCTCAAAATCCATCAAACTATTTTGATTACATTTTGTATCTAGGCATAGTTTAACATTTCAAATAAAAATGACAATTCTCATTTTCCCATGAAATTGACATTGAGGGTACTTTATATAGTCAGAAATGTCCAACTTCGATCATATCTTTATAGGCGTAACCAGGCAGTAATAGGCCCGTGGCAAAATTTTGATGGTGGTAAAAAAAAAGGCTGAACACACATTGACATTTAAAACTACTTTCTTCTTGCTTTGACCTATCTGAAATTGTCTATACGTTCCTCGAAGTCCAATCTGCGGGAAGTAAGTAGTCTACTCAATAGACAACACAGCTAATCCCCATAGATGTAACGTGACTCAAAATTTTGGGGGGGACACGTTTTTATATGTTTTTTTTTAGTTTTAATACAGGCTAAGGCTACCATTTGGTCATAAACTCCAATTCCACAATTAAAATCCTATACAAGTGCGTTTTATGAATAATAATAATAATAATAATAATAATAATAATAATAATAATAATAATAAAATGCTAGGAAACAATACACACTTTAAATATCGCTTTATATTTCAAATGTGTATGCCAAGTAAGAATTGCGACAAGTTCTTAAGAATCCCATTGCAACTTGTTCTGTGAATCAATTTCCTATCAACTTTTTTAAAATTAGAAATAAGAAAGAATAAATTTAATTTTTCATTTAAAAAAATACTAAATAGGCCTACATTATGTACACAATTTTTATGCATAAAATTGAATATGAATTATTTTTATTTGTGTTCCAAAACAATGGTGAAGTAAAACATAACATAATCAAATAAACCATTGTAACAACTGACAATACTGTACATAACACACAATACAAGGACTCTTATTATAGTAGCAACAATCAGAACAGTAATAAAGAAATGTCTCCTCTCGGCCTCTCGCTTAGTTAAGTCACAACACTAGTTTTAAGTACCAATGATCACCATTCACCGGCAATGTAAGTAAGCAAAATGAGAATCTTAGTGAAGAGTCATCTTCCTCCCAGCTGATGATGAAAATTTCTGGAGAGACTATCAAGTCCTTCAGGCTGCATCAACTTTGCTGTAACTTCTTGCTCAATAGCCACAAGTTTGAGGCCACTGAGCCTGTCCTCTCCCATCGTAATATGAAGGTAGGTCTTCAGCGTAGTAGAGTTGAAAACGAGCACTCTGCATTTTCTGTGGTAGTCGGCCATGACAAGGCGATTTCAAATAGTTCTAAGACACCGGGAGCATTATCACTAAGGCGGTGCTGAGCAAACAGGCAGGCAAGTTCCATTATAGTGTAATTAGGATTGGTGAAGTTGAACTGTGCATAGCTCCTGTAAACATGAAGTTGTGAAAGACACTTGTGTTTACTTTATAAAATTCCTGTATGTCTCTTGTAGCTGCTTCATTCATAGGTTATTTCCATTTGAGGAGAAGCTCTGAGAGGTGTTTGATGTTACTGTAATCATTATTTGAAAATCGAGCTTGCAAAGTAACTATTATTTCATCCAGGCCTCGATAGTAAATATTAATTTTGCTATCTTCTTTTGGGGAATATGTAAAAAATTATGTGCCCAACTCACTATCACCATAATACAGTTTTTTAGGGATCTTTCTTTTCCTCTTGAGAGAAAGTCTTTCTACATTAGATACATTTCTCACATAGCTCTTCAGTTTCATTCCAAATATGCTTGCATGTCCATGACGCTCTCGTCACCTCTCTCGTTGCTGGTTGCTGTCAAGTTAATTTTTGTGTGTTGAAGTTGGGGGGGGGCACGTGCCTCATCGTGCCCCTCCAGCGCTACGATTATTCTAATCCCTGTAGCCTATTCTGATTCAATGTGCTGCTGAATAGTTGTTAATAATTTCAAGTTTAGAGAATGGCCTTTCAGCTGTTGTCACTGTGACAGGTAATGTAATAAATAAAATCAAAGCTCTGCAGACTTCGGGGAAACTGGCTGATAAGGTATGATTTTAGATAATCAGAAAATTAGTAAGTTTTCTAATTGTAGAAAAATAATAAAGGTCATCTCTAAGAGCAGCTCGCATGGCAAGAATTTCCTGCGTAAATATCTCGTATAGGGCCTATATCCTTTTTATATAATATGTTGACCAACTTTAGGGCCTCATTATAAAGCTCTTCATCAGTTAACTCTGTTAGGCACTTAGGATTCAACACAAGAGAGTTAGATACAATTTCTCTTACTACCTTAAACGTAACGGTTAGTTGATTTTTCGTTATGTCCAAAGTACGATAAAATTACATCCACTCGAAAAGCGCTTTTTGCATCTACTAGCCCCGCATATTCGCAAATCTCATCAAAATACTTTTTTATTTTCCCCAGACGGGATTTTTTTAAATTCTGGTTGAATAGACCAGCTCTGTGCAATCGATTTGGCTTCATAAATAAGAGAGTTAAAGTAATTCCTATACGAAATAAATTTATCCAATCAAAATTGTAGAAGTATGGAAGCCATTGATAAGTCAGTATTTTGTGACTGAAGTGATTTGGATGCAATTCCCATGAACTATAACATCTTGCACCAACAGACATCAACAGACAAATAAAATCATAGCTGAGACTTTTAGTTAAATGAAATAAATATGTTAATAAAAGGTTTGAACAGAATAACTAATTGATTTTGGCCAGGTCACCGGGTGGATCCCATTTTGGGCACGGGCCCGCGGCTCTTTGCCACCTACGCCACCCTATAGTTACGCCACTGCGTATCTCCACAAATCTTTGAGATACGAAATAGCTTACTACCCCAAATTTGTATAACCATCAAATTTAAAAAAGATTCATCTAAGAAAATATTTTAAAAGACCTATTGGTCCCAGCTAAAAGCAGATATTTTTAAAAAAATCTTAGGAGCAAATGAGAACAAATTAATTTTCTTTAAATTGGTTATGACGATTTTGATTAAAATTCGTAACTAGATACCATTTAACATCACAAACAAAGATACATATCTCATTTTTCAGGAGAATTGACTTTGAGGGTTATGTTATTTTTAATAGATATAATACTGAAGGGCAATGTTTCCTTACAAGATTCAGTACAAGTAATTTTAAAAATAAACATAGTGACGTCACAGTGTCCCAGTTACAACGTCCTTACTATAAACGACCTGTAATATTACCAACTAACATAGATAAATGTAAATGTGCTAAAAAAATGTAATCAACCATTTTCCCTTAGGCCCAACCTTGTAGGCCTAGGTTGCCAAATATATCAAACCTGTCTGGAGATTCCCCAACCGTACACACCGCTAAGTCAGCGCCTCATATTTCACGTTGTTCAACTAACGTTCACATTCATGAACAGAACGGCTTGCGTTGGAAGGGGTTGTTGGGATGTTCCCCGAGGGCAGGTGGGGGTTGGTGATGGGAGGGGGAGTGTCCTGTATGTGGACCAGAATTTTATTTTTTTTACGTAGTATAATTACCGCGGCCACTAACTGCCTATACTGTGAGTCGGATGATGGCGAATAGAGATGACGCGGCTATTGTGCCAACCAACCCTGGCGATGTGCAAACCGTGCATATTTCCTCCCATCCCCACCCCCCTCACATATACTATATATTATATCACATGAACAGACAGATACGTGTATCAAAGGACATGTGGGCACAAACGTTACATCCACATGAGTACACGTATCATGGAAAGCTGACCTGCGAGTGGGAAAATATAGAAGAGGTCACCGAAAAGAAAAAAGTCTACGTGTTGAATTGGTGAGGTTTTTATTTTTGTGTTAAAATTTAATGTTGTAATCAATAATGTACCTAGACCTTTTTCTCAATGTTGTCTAGATATATTTGGTTGTACTTATGTTTTACTTTCATCTAGGGGATCTTAGTTTAAGTTCAACCTAAAAGAGTTTTAATTAATCAAAAACCAGCTTTCCTCTATTCATGCTTTTAATATTAATTGGAATTCATTTGAAACACAGCCATATTTATAAAATATGTAATGCCATTAATGGCCTTTTTCCCATAGTTAAAAAAAAAGTAAATGAGCTAAAAGTTTAAAAAAATCTACAGTCCAATTTTCTGAGTATAGCAACTCGGTATATTATGATTATTATTTTTACTTTAAAGTAGAGTTGGGTGGAATCCAGTATTTTATTAATCAGAATCTCGAATTCAAATCTTCGAATCCAGAAGATTAAATAATAAGAAATGTTTGCGTATCTACTTATGATATTAAAGTTATGGATGTTTTTCAACAAAAATAATACCCACATCGGTGATAACAATGAATAAAACGTCACTCTTGTGTTAAACTGGATGATGGTGTTGGGTAGATTTGGGTTTGAATCTCGGCCAGGTCTATTGAGGGTAGATTTTCCTAAATGCTTTTACACTTTCCCTCCACACAAATGTGGTTACACTGCCTCTAAAATTGGTCCTCTCATGCCTGTTTCATTAGCTCTCTCTGTATATATATATACAACCCAAATAGGTAATGACATGCTGGTAAAAAAAAATTGTTCAGGGTGTCCAGTGACCTGGGAAACAGGGAACTTTCATGAAAAAGTAGAGGAATTTTTACGATTAATTTTTAAAAATAGGCTAGACAACGATTATTTACAAAAAGTCAAATAACATTTTTCTTGAGTTAATTCGTACCGCGGATCTCTTTTAACACAGTTAAGCATGCTATTCTCAATTCTCAAAGTCAACATGAGATTTCCATGTCATATTTTCAACCTTCTTCCACGCATCTTTAGCCAAAGTTGAGTCATGGATATGCCCATGCACGAGAATTTGATGGAAAGAACAACACTAAAAAAGAATGTGTTACGATTTTAAAGTGTACTGGTGTAAGATGATCTTTTAATGGCTCAATACAATCTTACTGAAATTTAACTTAAATCGCACTACCCAACAATTCACATCTTTATATGCTGAAATCCTTTAACACTTTCATAGAATGACACAATTTCAGAACGAGTATGTATCTAAAAATCGATACATTAATTTGTGATCTTAATGAAATAATGTTTGTAATAGCCCTACACTTAATATTCATACAAGTGGCTGGAAAAACACATTGGCTCTGGAAAACCTGGAAAAGTCAGGGAACTTTGATAGGGGTTTGATATGGTTTGGCTGGACACCTTTTGCTATACATGATCAAAACTACTTTATTGTATTATGATGTGTTGAAGTTTAACACTTACACCATTAAATCATTAAAATGATCTCAATCAAACTAATACCATTTGCACTTACCTACCAATATTATTTTGTTGACATAGTCCTAAAATATATTTAGAACGCCTATAATGTGGAATGAGGGATTGCCAAAACTGGTTGTAAAACAAAGAGAAGATAATCCCACACAGTTGCCTGCAGTCTGATAGTTTCACACGTACAGCTTTGAGCTACTTTTGCTTAAATTAGATACTTTAAGTCACTTAGCTACCTTTTGTACAAGGGACATACAATATGGAAATTAACTTCGGTTCCAAAAATTATAGCCTTCATTAGACACATCTTTCATTCTAATTGAATATTGTTGAAAAATTCATCTGAACATAGGGATCGAACCTGGTACGTTTAGCATAGCACGCTAATGCTCATGCCATTGAGCTATCCAGATGTTACCCTATGATCAGGGTCATTCTTCACTGGTAGCTTACGGCAGTCTGTGATGGGCCTGTAACTTCATCGGCTTCAAAGCGATCATCGAATCACAACCACTGACAACTTAGGATTGGTTTTATGCTACCATTCGTGCAAGATGTAACTGTGCAGGGTTGACAATTATATAGGCTAAGATATGGAAATTAGTTTCGACTATAGAAACAACCTCCACTGATTTATATATTGCAAATATATTAAATATAGTAGAGTAAAAATTACTGGGTACGAGACTAGTTAATATGGATTCTTTTTTTCATTTAATATATTTCCAGTCACATTTGTCAAACAATTATTTAGTCCACCTGAGCTTAAGAAAGATATTATTAATTTAAAATTTATTTAGATAGGACATTTAACATTATTATATTGAAATAACTCTATCATTTAGTTATACATGTTAAAACTTAACTTGAAATACATATCCATCGAAATTTGGACACTTTTGAAACGCTCTTATAATTACATGAAAATACAACTTTTTTATTCTTAAGCATTTTTCAAGACTTTTGCATTTAAAATAAAATGATTATATAAAATTCCATAATGAAAAATGTTCTCATTTCATTACTATTATTATAGCTTTTCCATTCATGCTAAGTTTCTCTGATGATGTAAAACAATTATTGTTAGAACCTAGCTATGGGAGCAGAAGAAACCTTTCTCTATCAGTTAATGGGTTATCCACTAGTGCGCTAGTAACGTGTCTAGTTTACAGTCTGGCTAATAGAGTACTCTAGTGGCACGGTGGCTAGTCTAGCTCAATTAGTTTACACGCCACTCACTAGGAGCGGGCTGGAAGCCAAACCAACCTGTCAATTTATTTTATGTGTGTGTGTGTGTGTGTTTTTGTGTGCTTGTGCGCGCGCGATATCTTTATAACAAACAGTGAGGATTTAAATCCTTAGCATTAATAAAAGTACATATTTTTGTAATTTAGTTGCAAGATTGGCAACCAGGACATATGTGCTGTATTACCTGCACAACTAATATGAGGATATGATAAACTGGGAAGCTCGAAAGTATTCCATTTGCTGATATGGCGAGAGCCACGTTGATGATTTCTATTTCTGTATGACAAAAATATTAAGGATATATTAAATAAATAAAAAATAATAAGCAAGCACCACGACCTATCGGTAACAGTTCCCCCAAAATCATGGGATGAAGGAATCAGTCACAAATGGTGTGCAGATAAATTTTCTGCCAACTCTATTGATCCATCCACTTCTTAGGGTTTTTAATAATTACCAATAAGGAATTGATAACAAATCATATTATCTAAGCAAAGTGATTTGAATGACTTAGTTCGTGATCAAAAGTTAATCAAAGAGCGAGCTGAACTTCTTGGTACCCGGTAACAGCGCAATGGAAATGATTTGAAACAAGAACTAAAATTATATTGTATCGACAACTCAGAGGGGTGTATTCCGAGTATTTCGCTGTAGATGGCAGTATGGGGAAGATTTAAATAGTCTTATTAAATAATTAAGCATTGGACACAATCCTAATGAATGTCGTATATTTATTGATTTATCAAAATTAAGGTTGAAAACAGTTCTGCTGCATAGTGGAAATAAAATATATCTATCAATTTTTCCTAATTTATGTCGCTGGCTTGAAAAAAAACATGAGTATGTCAAAGATACTGAGTACAGTAAAGTACAAAGAATACTCTTGGAATGTCTGTGGCTATCTTAAGGTTATTGGAGTACTTAAGATTCTAAAGGGAGGTTTCACAAAATATTGCTGTTTTCTATATTTATGGGACATTCAGGCAACAGAAAAGAATTTGTGCAACAATAAGAAAATAGAATCAAATATTTACACGGAAGAATTAATGTAGGTTTGTTCCGCTGGTTTAACTAGAAAATGTTCTGCTTCCAAGTTACACCTTTACAAATAAAACTTGGTTTAGTGAAGAATTTCGTTAAGGCGTTAGATAAGATATAAGGTGAACATCTATCTTGAAGAATTTTTCTCAATATAGCAGATGCTAAACTCAAAGAGAGAATTCTCATTAGGTTCCAAATAGGGTAGCTTCTGAAAGATTATGTATTTTTGATGAAGCTACAGGATTCTGATTTGACGCTTAAAACAGTTGTGCATTGATTTCTCGTAGGCTAAATAGGAAAGGGGTCAATAATCTCTGCCCTAAGCTTTACTATAATAATATTGATATATGGGATGCCGAATATATTTGAAAAACTATTTGCAACATTTACAATCCCCCCTGATAATGAGAGCTGTGAGTGATGAGCCAGGGGAACGCTTTCCTCAGAGCATGTCCGCGATGGAAAAGCGTTATCAAGGTTGTTGGGATACTTCCATGATGAAAGATTGCTCTTGGTTTCTTAAGAGGGAATGCAAAACGGACTATAAAAATATCTGTGGCAGTGTTTTAAAAAAAATATATATATATATATATATATATATATATATATACTAGTAATCCCGTGAGCAAATTGCGCGATACTTTGATAAAAAAAATTATTTTAATTTAATAAAGACTTTGTCTAAACTAAAG
>CABFWO010000684.1:63057-74340 GCA_902155825.1 Timema genevievae | reverse complement strand
GGAGGGGTAGCAAGGGCTTGGGAAGTAGTGGGGGAATTTTTTCGTTGATGCGTATGTGGGGGAGGGGGCTACAACGGGTTGGGTGATATTTTTTAAGTAAGATTTCACGGAATAGCTCCCGCCAGAAGATTGGCTCCATAGCCCCAGTTGTTCCGGAGATGCATCTTGGTGGTATGACAAGAATATTCACTTTAGTATAAAAGAGATAGATAGCATTAAATTGATAAAATTGTTGTATTTTTTCATGAAAAAAGTTCATGATTAGAATTGTATATCAATTTATAATATGTATAGTTTTTTTTAGCACCACATCTTATTTGTTAATTTTTTAATTTTAGCACCGCGTCTTACTACCCGTTCGGGTTATACGCTTAAGTACTAATTACACTAATGGATTAGGAAATGGGAAGGTTGAATTTAGAGGAGAGGAAGTGAACCCGCATTTGCGTGGAGGGAGAGTGGAAAACCATTTAGGGAAAACCGCCCCCAGTTCACCCGACCGAGATTCGAACCTAGATCTCTCCGTCCTCGGTGGTCTGACTCAACACGACTGGCGCGTTAGCCAACTACGCCACCGAAGCGGGTCACATCTTATTAACCGTTCGGGTTATCCGTTTATGGAATAGTTACGCTAATGGTTTTAGTATGTTTATATTTAGAGAAAGTGTAACTGCACTTGCGTGGAGGTAGGTGGAAAGCAATTTTGGAAAAACCATCCTCAGTAAACCCGACCGAGAGTCGAACCTTGATCTTCCCGTCATTGGAAGCCTAGCCTACTGCGAGATTAATGCGGCCACCAAATCAGATAGTTTATATAATTGTTTGGTACTAAAAATTGGTAGGCTAAGTAATTTAAAATATGATTTTGTATATCGTTTGATGTAGACGTCCCACACAAAATTTCTGGAATAAGCACATCAATTTTGTTTAGAATCAGCCCCTTATGTCCCAAAGGTATGCATTTTTTTTGTGGCTAGTGTAATAAACTAAGTACGAGGTTACATGTGACCTACAGTGTTGTAACTTGGTTCCTTCTAGACCCAAAAATGGATTCTAAATTAGGAAGTGGTGTAACATAAGTATCAGCACTAACATTGGTTGATTTACCGGAATTTCAATTGTTTTGAGAAGAATTAATAACACATTCATCAACGTTTATATTATTAAAGAATATTAAAAATGTATTAACGATACTATTCTAAGTATTAAGTATACCAAGATAATAATCTATTGTTAGATCTTGCTCAAAGCCATGAAATAATTTCGGTTCTTATTTTACTTATATTTGTTTTATCAAGGGAGATCAACGTATAGTTTCTGGGCCAATAGGTCAAAGGTCTACCAGAACACGACTTAAAAGTCAACTTAATTTTAAAACAGACCCCCACACATTGTATCTAATATGTAAATTCAATGTAATCCATACATAATTTTTTCTGTTGTGCCTAGATTTGAACCCCATCAATTTAACCTGGGACACTTCTAGACGGCTCATTCTTAGTTGACACCTGTCCGATCATTATATAATGTAACCCACTAGATCGATTTTCTGGAAGGAGACTTTACATCTGCCACTTTTGACAGATTTGAGATAAATATCTTGTAGCCAAACTACAGGCATGTTAGGTCCCAGACCTCTGTCGTAAAGTGAATTTGTCATAAATCATTACCATATTTCACTTGTCCAATGCACGTACTGTACTCAAATGATCATACACGTGCATAACTGACGTAAATAAATAATTTATAATTTAACTTAGTAGTGTGCATGCGGTCACACATTATATTGATATTTACATGTAATGTAATTAATTACCTTACGACTTTCTGTATTATTATTATTATTATTATTATTATTATTATTATTATTATTAATATTATTACTACTACTACGACTATTTTTATTATTATTATTATTATTATTATTATTATTATTATTATTATTATTATTACACCACGTTTTACTACCAGTTCGGGATATACGCTTATGACCTAATTACGATAGTGATTTTAGGGATTAGAAAGACTATATTTAAAGGAAGTGTATCATAATTTGCGTTGAGGGAGAGTGGAAAACCATTTTGGAGAAACCATACCCAATAAACACGACTGAGATTCTAATCTCAATCTTCCCGTCATCGGTAGTCTAATCCACTGCGAGAGTAGCGCGTTTGACCACCGAAGTGGGTATCTGCCGCTAACAATTTATTTTATATTTAATTGACAACAACAACAAAAATATAAAATAATAGTTATAAACAGTTTATGATTTCATTAAATCACGGAGCGTATCACAGATATGCAGTGTGGGATGGCATCAGCGAGGTAGTTGCCGGATATTCGGGGTATAGTCACAATTTAAAACAGTCGGAGAGAGAATTGTCCAACATGGAGTATGCCTCTAATAGAATAATCAGTGGTAATAGTGGCACTCTATTGTGCCACGATGGTTCACTGGATGTATCGCGAACATAAAGGTAGATTAATGATTATATCCACAAAAATTGCAACATTTCAAAAATTTATTTAATGTAAATTTAGGATTAATACAGCACTTTTTGTAGTACAAAATGAATCCTTATTTTAAGTACATTTCTTACTGAAAGTTTTCTTAACTCATAACTCCAGAATAGGAGGACTTCGCATATTAAGAATTTAGCGGATTATACGGGATATCCTGGTAAATAGTTTTAGAAACGATGACTAAGTGCTTCACCAGCGCTAATGAAGCAAATTAAAAAAAGTTCAACAGCCTTACCATTTAAACGCTAATTCTCGTGTCCAGATGTTTATTTTATTATTATTAAGAAATAAACAATAAGATTAATTTCAAAGTCTTAGTTTTAAAATAATGTCATTTCATAAATTCTTTTGTGGAAATTAAAATATCCTCTCCTTTGTTAATGTATGTGTGGTTTAACATAATATTATATGTACAATTTAAATATAAAAATTGTCCCCCATCCTTTTTTTTTCTGTACTTAATGTCCTACCTCTCATTTGGGCTGTAAGTATATTTAAACTAACGAGGTAGGATGAGGAAGATATAATTCAGTACAAATGTAATCACTCTCGTCTGGAGAGAGAGAGAGAGAGAGAGAGAGAGAGAGAGAGAGAAAGAGAGAGAGAGAAGCCACTTAAAAAAAGCCTCATTAGTCTCATCTGGGATTAGAGCCCCAACCTCCCCATCATAGACAAGCCAATTTATTTCGAGAGTGAAGCCCTAGTTCATGTGATCATAGATACAGGTGACTCAAATTTAAAACTGACTTATTTTATAAGTGACACATATTTTTAACAAGTCAAATAATCTACACACTTAAACTCTGAAGGGAAAACATATTAAATACATGTAAAGAACGAATACAAAATAATCCTTCAGTGATTTAAGTATTCGAATTGTAAAAATTAAATATTCATTACTTAATTTTTTTTAACAGCCCACATGTCAAGTGTATAAAATAAGATTTAAAAATATGCTAGCAAAAATCCCTTAGCTAAAACTTTATTTGCTGCGCAGTCGCTTTTAAGATAAAAACAAAACGTTTTTGGTAATTGAATATATCAAGTTTGCATATCAAAATGAACATAAAACAAAAAGCAACCAGACTGGCTGGCTGGAGACAAAATGTACAACTTCAGCGAGATATTAATAAACATGGAAACCATTAATGTAATCGAATTACCACCAAATGAACGTAATAATAACCAATTAAAACACGGTTTTTGGTTAGGGTAACATTTTAACCTCTTCAATCATAACTCAGAGGTTACCGCTGTGAATCCGACTGTGGTGGAAAGTTTCGCTGATGTGGTCGACAATAAACGCGGTAAAATAACGAATTGTTTAATAAATCACTTCCGTGCCATTGCCTTATTCCCCGTAGCATAAACACATCCATGGACGTTTTCGCTTACAATCTAAAGGCTGAAGTTTGGGGAATGATGATAACGCAAAATATTGCAACACAAATTTTCATTGCTTTGACTCCTGTGACATAAATTGAAACATTACGTTTTGTCTCGTGGATTATTTATAGGATTACATTTTACTAACGGGACGATTTTCTTGGCAGAGGGAGAGCGGATACTTTTCTGGCGTTCATCCAATGAAATAACTTTGATGGGTTTTTTTTCCCTCCCAAATATCTATTATAGTTTGTTTCCTCAAATTAGTTGAATAAAGTAAGCATGCAAATAACATTACGTCGGCTTTTATACATCGCATCATAATATTCGTCAGTGTTACCAACATATTTACAATTATGAGAAGATAAAATTTTAAAGAAAATGTATCCCCATTTGTGTTGAGAGAGAAAAGGGGAAATTAGGAGGAAACACCCTTAGTAAACCTGACCCCCAACTTCTCCATTACTGACAAGTCAGACTTGATGAGCTTGACATTCAGCCGTCAGAGCTGGTTCCATGGGTTGCGTTTATAACTATGACCAGGGAAGTCAAGTTTAGAGTTACAACGCTTTGTTATAATATTTATATTTTATCTCACGGCGACTTACTACCCATCCGCATTATACGCATTTTAACTGAGCCAATGAGATTAGGATGAAGAAGGTAGAGCAAGTTCATCCGAATTTAAATGGAGCGAGAATGTGAAACTAATTGGTAAAAATCACCCTGAGTACACTCAGCCGGGATTATAACCCCGATCAGTCCCAAACACCCCCCCCCTACTGGTCAGACTAAATAAACCTGACCTTTAATCCTTGTTACTACTGATGTGAATGTTCTAATATTGGTAATTACATGTAGAAGGCTTACCTGCGCCCTTTCTTAAAAACAAAAAACAAATCCTTATTCAGTTTCTTTTAAAAGCTCTTCTGAGCTCTTCCCTTTTAGGCAAGGTAGTTAAAATGTATGCCTTATATTTAGTTACTTATTAATAATTATCCATCTCCCATTGTTCAAAGAGAGAATGAACACAAGTCACCCGTGGTATGCCTAGACCTTTCTTAGGCCTTGTCGACTGGAGGAAAGGAGGTATATCTATCTATTTTTCTTCCAAATTGTGGAATACAACACAGTGTCGTCTTATATAGTAGGGGTCTGATAAGAAGGAAGGTTTCTGACATTTACAAAGCCACTAAAACTACTCTAATATACGTCGAGCTATGTGATTTACAGCTGTCACTTTCGATGAATAGTTTCAATGCCTATAAAATGACATTAAAAGATTATGTACACGACGTATTTCTCTACTTAATTAATTATCATCAAAAATAGACCCCAGGTAAAAAAGTGTTTTAGACAAAGGTTGCGTGTTTTTTCCCCGTATAATGCGATTTTGCAATAAAAAATACAGAGTCCCATTTGAAAAACATTAGTTGAAGTCCACTAAATAAAACATAAATTGTGTCAATTTTGTCAGCGTCTCAAACCAATCAACTTTGTATGAAACTTTTTTCCTTAAATGCGTTTTTTTTACAGATATTTCACTGTGCCAACTTAAAAAACCACCCTGTATACATAGCTGTGGTAATTAAACTAACTATTAGCAACACTATCTATCAAGTGCCATTTTAAACATAATGGATGGCGTTCCTAACAAGCTGATAAACAGCTGATGGTGTGGTCGCCATTTTGTTTGTTTCTATCTTAAGCGTAAGCTCACAGCTATACAAGTTACATTTTCATAAGTTAAGTGCTTATCTTTAGTTATAATTTGAAACGATACATAGTATCTAAACACTATTTGACTTATGTGGTTTACCAACTTTCACTGAAATCTTCAGAACGATTTTAGCGTTTAGGCCGAGTATTTACTGCAATGGTAAAATGCTATTAAATTTGACATAAAAATATTAAAATTACATTTTTCTAAAAGGTTCTACCTATCAGAATCTTACTATAGATAAATGTTACACTGTAATAAGTAAAGTGTCAATTATAGCCTCGTCCTAGCACTCTCTCTCATTCCCTTGGGGATGTGACGACGTAATTAAAGATACTCCCGAAACACAGCCCCCTCCACACCCCCTTAACCCCTATCTCAGCTCTAGCGTTGTCATGACGGCTTGTCTTGGCGTGTCTTCCTTGTTTCTGCCTTGGTTTAATTAAGAAACTTGTGGCCAAAAATAAGACACAGAGGACTGGCGTTATTATGAGTGATTTTGACGGTGAAGCCTTCACAAACAAGGAAGAGCTTACCGTCGAAATGTAAAGCCCATCTGCACTCTGAAAATCAGAATATCTCTACTTGTTGGTGTGAGTCTTATACATTTTGAGTAGAAATGTGTCTAAAACACTTTTTCTCAAACTCGAATCCCAAAACGGGATATTCATTTTGAGCCTGAATTATGAATCTCGAATCCAAATCCTAGTCTTAAAGTATATAAGAGGTTAACTTTCTCAGCACATTGATTATATTTTAATTCTTTAGTCTTGAATTGGTTCATATTATATGGTAAATTAATGGTAAGGCTACAAAGTCTGGTCACTAGATTTTTACTATGACAATAATTGGGCTAAACCACTAGTAAGAATCTTAATAAATCTTTTTTTAAAAAATAGTTTTTTTTCATTCTAGGATCTCGAATGTTTTTGAGTATTGGAATCTCGAATATCGTCAAGGATTCGAAGGGTCAACCATGCACTACGTCTTACTATCCTGATAATTATACAAATGGGGTAGTGATGAGAAAGGCAGATTTAGAGGAGGTGTTGCCGCATTTTCACTAATTTAGAGAGTGTAAGAAAGTAGTCAGGGAAAATTCTCTCGGTTAGCACAGCTCAAATTCGAGCCCTAATCTCCCAGCCACCTGCAAATGAGGATTAGGTGAGCTTAACATTCAGTCCACGTGTCTACCTGTGCAGGTAACCAATGGGATACCTATGCATAATATTAGAGAAAAAAAAGAACTAAAATTCACATTAAAAAAAATACTTTCAATGAAAATTTAACCCAGAGCGTTAACCAGAAGAGAGATGCTATAATCGATTAAACAAAATCATGTGAAGTTAAATTTTTATGGGCTAGGAAAGTTACTAAATCTATTCTAATGTAGTTATACGTCAAGTAATGTTTTCTGCAGATGTTACTTTTGATAGATATTACCAAAACCTATAAAATAACACTAATAAAATTAAAATTAAATGTTTCAATGTTGACTACAAAAAAAAAGTGTTTAAGGTGCTTCCTACCAAAATTGGACTGTAATTGTATTATTATAATTATTTTAAATTGTAAACAAACAGTGCTTAGAAATGTCACATCTTATTTTTTTTAGATATATTCTCAGTCTCGTTGTTATTTTATTAATCGGTGCTTGTGAGTCAGAGAGAGAGAGAGAGAGAGAAGGGGGGATATATTTTAAGGTCTTCTCTCTTCGAGAGCAAAGTCAGTTTCCCGTCCAGTGCACAAACGGACAAACAGTAGGCGACGTCCGGGGATTACTCCGGCTGCTGTGCGGGTTTGCCGCCAATAAGGAGACCTAACAAGGCTTGTCAAGACGCATCTCGTCACTCCCCCACCTCCCCTCCCCCTCTTCACCATTCCTCTGTGGATGTCCCCCAGAGACGGGAGCGTCACCGCCAAGCGAGTGGATGATCCTGTTAGGGCCATGCCATTACGTCCCCCGCACCTCCGGCGTGCGGTCAGCGATATAGACCAGGTTGTTCCCGGGGACGTCTTGAATAACGGTGAAGGAATTACCACGCGACGCTCTGAGGCAAGGGAGGGGGCGTCGGGGGCATCAACAGATAACTTACAATACCATCTACAGTACAATTTTTTAGGTAGGGACTTTAAGAAAATACACAATTTTTTTGGATAATATTTTATTATTAGTGTTATTTGAACATTTATATCAAAATTGACAGATGCATATCACATGACTTGACGTATGAATAGGTAAACATATATGGTAGTTAGAAAAATGGAGTGTGGGGGGAGGTGTTTAAAATTTCCAAAATTAGTAGAAAGAACTACTTTCCGGTGTAGTAGAAAATTGAAATTTGGAAGTTAAGTAAAGGGACCACGCCAAATAATCATAAGAGGATGAACATTTTAAACTTTAAATGGGGTCCAAGGTAGTAGAAGGGAGTAAGATATTTAAAATAAACTTCTAAGGTGTGATAACAAAATTTAATTTGACAAGCAGCTTATAAGGACCCCTCAACATATCAAAATAAATCTTAATATTTGAAATTTCTAAATGGGAGTTGAAGGAATGGTAGTGGAATTGGGGGAATTAAGGGGGGGGGAAGCTCAACATTTACAAAACGTACATTCAATTACTTATATGTGTGGTAGATAATTGAAATTCGCTAAGCAGGTATAGGGAACATCCAAAATAAAAATAAGATTCTGAAGATCTTAAATTTTAAGATTGAATTCTGTGAAATGGGGGAAAGGAGGGGCCCTATAGTTAAAAAACCTTTTGAGATAAAATATATAATGAATAAATTTGAATATAGGTAGAGCTAGGACACTAGATAACCAAATTAATTCTACTTTTTTTCATATATCCAGTATAATTTCCAACCTGTGGCCTCGGTCAATTTTTTATTCAAGTAATATATTTTCCACTACCGACTTGCTAGGCCTGTCGTAGAATTATATGCCTTATAATCCAGCTTAAGATAAGGATAAGCATCACATCCAGTCTCTAGACATTAATTTAATAACTTAAAAGGGTGAACACATATTTCACCAATGATAACATTTTCGGCTATGCTAGAAATCGAACCCGGGACCCTTATCTCGGTAGGCAGACACGCTACCAACTGAGCTAAGGTGTCGGATAATCAAATGAATCTTAGAACTTAAATTTCCCAAAGTGAGTTTGATAGAGGAGGTTAGGAACCTCAAGATTTACAAAACTAATAGAAACATCTACTTCTCAGCGCGATCGAAAACTGTAAATTAGGCAGGAAGGTAAAAATACCACTCTAAATAACTTGAAAGCTCTAAAAAAAATTTTTAAAATGAGATTCCAGGAAAGAAGAAAGGGGTTATTAAAAAACTTATAGGTGTGGAAGAAAATTTAAATTTGGAAGGCAGTTAGAAGTACACTTTCAGATAACTAAATAAGCCTTAAAATTTCTATGTGGAAGTTAGATAAATATTTGGGGGTTAGGGGAGAAGGTGGGTGTTAAAAGTTCCAAAACTAATATAAGAAACTACTTTACTGTGGGGTATGAATCCGAAGCTCAGCGAACAGTCTTAGGAAACTCTCCAAATAACAATAAGCGTCTGAACATTAATTTTATATTTCAATATGGGACTCTAGGGTAAATAGGAAGGGTGAGGTTGAGAATTTAAATGTTTAAGGAATGTAGATGGGTCACTTCATAAAATCAAGTAAATGTTAAATATTAGTTATTTCCAGTGCTTGAATTGGGAGATTTTAACAATCGGAACGGTAACAATTAACAACTTATAATTCCTCGATCTATTTTACAGCATGAAACTATTACATTGATAGAACCTATTCCATTTTCTATATACGTTACAATAAGTTGCATGCTAAGTCATGCCAGTTTAGTTGAATTTTAGTGAAATGAATACACATTACAGTTTACTATACTAATTTAATTAATTGATAATTACAATTAATTAATATTGATTTATATTGAAACAAAAATACACTGCCACTGTAAAACGATATCCAATATTTAACTATGTAGGTAGGCACTAGTCTAAAACCATATAATAATAATAATTAATTAAAATCATTTATAATTAAATTCAAAACTAATTATTTTTAACAAAATAATTAATAATTACATCTTGTTGACATCAAAATATAAACATTGTATTGTTGTTAGCATTGTTGTTTTGCATCTCTTTCATTCTTGTAAAAAATAAGACACCTGAAACATCTAAACATGTGAAGGATACCTATCATGTATGAGTAAAATACTAGACTGAAATTAATTGAGTTACAATAAGAGAAATATGCATGCTAAAACATTCGCCAATCAATTCTTGTGAGGTAAAAAGAAGATTCATCCTGTAAAATATTGCTACAGAAGAGGCAAAATATGGTACCCGAAAATTTGAAAAATTCTCTGTTTTATATTTTATGAAAAATTATGAGAATGTTAAGAATTATTTTTATTATTTAATATGAATTTTTTTGTTTCAATGTAAAATGTTTTGTAACAAACATTGTTCATTAAATTGTCAGAAACAACCAGATATTATATTATCTAATGTAAGGCCCTTTCTCATCATCATAATAATCATCAACTGTTTCCAGCTTGTGGCCGGGTCAATTTAGTCAAATGCCTCAATCTTCCTCTATTCTTCCACCACTATTCCTCCTTTAATTTTTTTTCCGTTCTTCTCCTCTCACTTGAACACTTTCTGTTATCTGCTCCTACCATCTCTTTATTGGCCTCCCTTGCGGTCTTTTTCCTACATACTTCATTCCCAACATTTTCTTCGGCATCCTCCCTTTTTCCATCCTCATTACATGCCCATAACATCTCAATCTTGCTTCCTCTACTATCTCATGCAATCCCTGTACTCCTACTCTTTCCAGGATAACGTTATTCCTAATCTTGTTTCTCCTCGTGACAGCTCGAGTGTTGGTTTGTTTCGGACACCGGCTTACTAAGCCTAACGTGGTAAAGCCCTTTCTATTACGTGCACACTTTAATTTACTTAAGTATTATTTCAGACCACACCAGGAGTTAACTGGATATATTTACAAAATAATGAGAAAATATACTCTTCGGCATGGAAGACAGTTTACATTCGCCAGGTTGGTGAAGGACCACCCCACATAGCCATAAAAGTTGGAAAGCTTATTATTTAAAAAAAACTAGGTGCTGGTAAATGGAGGGAGCTGGAAGGTCACTTAAGCCTTTCCTAAACTAATACCAAATAAATCTTCTCGATATGGTGTAAAACTTTAACTTTGTAAAGGATGATGACAAATGTTAAGAAATAAACAAATAGATAAACCAAAGACTATCTTAAAGTGGGTCCATTAGTATTTTTAATATATTACTAATAATCAAATGATAAACTAGCGCTGTCTAGTAGAAACTTATCAATTAAAATAAAACCCGCCTCGGTGGCGTAGTTGGCTAACGCGCTAGTCGTGTTGAGCTCGACCGCCGAGGACGGGGAGATCGAGGTTCGAATCTCGGTCGGGTGAACTGGGGGTGGTTTTTCCTAAATGGTTTTCCACTCTCCCTCCACGCAAATGCGGGTTCACTTCCTCTAAATTCAACCCTCCCATTTCCTAATCCATTAGCGTAATTAGTACTTAAGCGTATAACCCGAACGGGTAGTAAGACGCGGTGCTAAATATT
>CABFWO010000684.1:27976-61626 GCA_902155825.1 Timema genevievae | reverse complement strand
CCCCCCTTACCTTCTTTTTGACCGCAATACCCTGCTGAGCATCCTGTTCGCTGAATTGTGATGTATCCAAAAATGTTGATCCCTTTTTAACGAGCTCCAATAGGATTACTTTGACTATCGCAGGTTACAGATGGTAGTCCGGGCTTAGGTAAACATGTTACTTCAATGAGGTGTTAAGGGGGCTCAGGGCCCAGGAGGGGAGTGGGAATCAAATTACACTGGAAGCATTTCCCCTACCGAACACACTTTGTGTATTTATCTCTGTGATCGACGTGATTTACGGTTGTTACTTGTTAGCGAGATATATACTTTCTGGATAGAGGTACAGGGTGATTATCAACTATGTGTACACCACCAGCACCCATATGCAAGCGGATAGAGTCGTCAGTATCATCTGATCTGGTTTGTTGGTCATGGGATGGTCATCATTAATATCGTCACTGATTGTACCGAGATAATTGTCTCTCTACATGCAAAGGTGAGCATATTTATTTTAAATGTTAGCTCCCACATCCTTAGCTCATTAGATTAAAATATGCAGATAGCCCAAACAAGTGTAAGACGCAAGGCACGTATATTTCATAGGCTTACAATTACCCTTGTTGTGATGTGTACAACAGGCTAACTTAATTAGGAAGCGATATTAAAACACTGTGCAAAAATATAAAATTATTACAGATTATTTTCCCTTTCTCGCTATCTTACAAGTATTGTGATCGTAAAAAAAATAGAGCTCGAGATTTTGATGAATTTCGACGTTTCATGACCCCTCGAATCAGCAAAAGTGGTTTTTGAATTTCCGTCTGTCTGTCTGTCCCTTGGACTAGAGCCTAAACTATTTTACCGATCGGGTTAAAACTTAGTATCTTAGGTTTTCATAGGGTTGCCCCGAGGGATTTTTGGAATTGGATAGCTAACTCTAAAATTAAGGGTAGTTTACTGATGGGCAAAAAAAGAAAGAATCGATTCCCTCAAAATCGGCTCTAACGATTTTGATTAAATTTAATTTCTAATCATTGATCAATATTATAAACAAAATGGCTACTCTCTTTTTTTCGGCAAAATGACTTTAAGGGTTCCGGTATGATGCGTAAATTCTAATTTTTTATCACATCTCCGAAACTATTAGAGATATGAAATTACTTAGCATCTCAAATATGTAGGTCTGATTATAATACAAATATGTTATTTGAACTAGATTTTTATAAAACAAATAATTTTTAAGCTAAACGCAAATATGTATTTTTTAACTTTTCAGACACCAAAGGTCAAGTATTGCGACTGTAAAAAAATCTAACTCGAGATGTTGATGGATGTCGACGTTTCATGACTCCCTGAACCCTAAAAAGTGGTTTTTGCAATGCCGTCTGTATGTGTGTCTGTTTGACCCTGAAGTTAAGAGTAGTTTAATAAAGGGCGAAAAGAGAAAAAAAAATCCATTTTCTCAAAATTGGTTCTAAGGATTTCGATTAAAATTCTCATCTTGGCGTTGATTAAGATTATAAACAAAATTGCTATTTTCATTTTCCTATGAAAATAAATTTAGGGTGCTTTACAGAAGCGGAAATTTCCTTATCTCAACTATCTAAGATACTAAATAATTTAGCATTGCAAAATTGTAGTAGGCTACTATTAAAAATAAAAATCATTTATTTGAAATCTATATTTATAAAACCAATAGTTTTGGAGATATTAGCAAATATATTAACACAATTTTGTGAGCTCTAGTTGTACAGAGATACTACTTAGGTTTTAACACAATAATTCTCTAATTCCATAGGATAAGTAGATAAGTAAGTCTCTCAAAAAGTTGTTCTTTTTTCTTTAACCTCTTAAGGGAAATGTTTGTACAGAAATGATCTATCTCTATCATTTTAGACTCAATGGTCAATATTTAACTTATTTATTGGTTTAAATTTATAAATGAGGAAATTAATAGCAAAGCGGTAACCATAAGATGTGCAACCCCTAATAAAATGCCGACATTTTTAAGTGGAAGTCGAAATTTTAACATGAAGTATTGACCCTTGTGTACCCAATATCGATCTTTTTTTTTTGGTCCAAATATACTAGTGAAGACTTTAATTTTTTTTAAAAGAAAATCATAAAATTTAAATCTGGGAGTCAAAAAATTTTCAACCTAAGTATAAGGGTTTGCTTGGGTATATTATTTAATTTCACATATCTAACGAGTTCTGAGTAAATATCTCAAATTTTAAACAATGGAGTGAGAAAGTCCGTGGGGAGTTCCGTACCATTTATTTTGCTTATCCATTGAGCTTTGGAGATAAGCGAACAGTTATCAATAAAGACATGGACAAATATTAGTTTCAAATTAAATTGTTAGCATTTTAGTATTTGAAAATAAAACAAAATCAGTCAACTTAGAAATTTGTTTCGTGTATTGGACAATTCTTTTCTCTTTAGGAAATTTTTTTCGTGGGTTAATGAATATGAGGAGATAAAATGTTTAGTTTTACAATGATAAGAGGTTATCACTGAACTTAAGTTGTTAGTTAAAGTGGGTTCAAAGGGAGCGAAAGTATTTTTACAGTTTTTATAGAATTGACATTTTTTGGCAAAAATAAATCAAATATTTCTTCAGTAGCAACATAGAATTTAGTTTTCTGACCTTGCTAATATCAACAAATCTTGAATATCTGTCAAGGGTGTCCTGGAATTTTGTCAAAACTTTTAAATAAAGAGAAAAAGTTTTGACAAAATTCTAAGACACCCTTGACAGATATTCAAGATCTGTTGATATTAACATGTGTATAAAGCTAAACTCTATGTTGCTACTGGAGAAATATTTGATTTACTTTTTCCAAAATAATGTAATACTATAAAAACTGTAAAATTACTCGCGCTACCTTCTGCCGCACCTTAATATGCTCCAATCACGATGCTTTTGGGTTCAAACTCAGCCGGGGTTAATGGATTTTCCTTGAGAGATAAAAAACCGCAGCATAACTTCCTTTGGAGGGGAGCCTTCGGTCCCATGTTGATTGTGGCATGTGAAAGAACCCTGGAAGGTTTGTGAAAATACCTTTACCGGCAAAATTAGTAGTCTCATTCATTCTCTATAATATAAATTCGCGGTTCAGAAAATGCACGTTCAATACCATAAATAAATAAAAAATATTCTCCAATGTTCTTTGCTGACAACATTGATGATATATTATTATAATATTAGGGGTATTTTATAAGACTTATCAAAGGCGATATTTGCAGAAAAACGAACTAACGTATTAACTAACACTTGAAAGTAGTCTAGTAATTTTTCTAGAAATCAGATAAGGCCCTTCCCATGAAAATTGGATTGTGCATATTGAAGTTGAGATTGGAAATTATTGTCTACCCAAAAGTATTAAAAACAATTTTGTTGTTGTTGTGACAAAATATCAGTAGATTTATTTTAGAAACAGTTTTTCAATTATATACCCCAATAGCCCATTCTGATTATTTAAAGAAAATGTGCACTATTAACTTAGCCATTTTTCCACAATATTTAGCCATGTCTTGCATGGCCTATTCCTTTATTTTTTTATCAAAACACTAAGCATACTTACACTAACATGGTAGGAAAGAGGAAGGTACAATTTAAATTAAATGTACCAACATTAGCTTTAAAGTCATCAATTTAAGGAATTAACACCTCAGTACACCCATCCGGACTTGAAATTCTGATCTTCCTGTTTCTAGAAAACCAGACAATATGATAGTGACGCCTTTTTCTATGTGTGTACTGATGTTGGTTAGCTATAGCATGTAGCCTACAGTACATTACCTTGAAATTCAATAGATACTAAAGATTATAGATACTAGTTTAGTTATCGGCTAATTAGGATGGCCTGCATGCTCAGTAAGATCCACAAACCTTGAACCAATATAAGAATAATATTTTTATTTAGCACCACGTCTTACTACACGTTCGGGTTATACGCTTAAATACTAATCATGCTAGTAATCTGGGAATTGGGAGGCTGGATATAGAGGAAGTGAACCCACATTTGTGTGGATAGGGAGTGGAAAACCATTTAGGAATACCCATCCTCATTTCACCCAAGTGAGATTCGAACCTCGATCTCTCCGTCCACAGAAGTCTAACTCAACAAGTGCGGTAGCTAACTACGCCACTGAGGCAATAGTAAGTAATAACTATTCATACTTGGTAAATTTATTTTTCCGATTCGAAACGAAGTTAAATTGAATATTTGAAATATTTCAGAAGCTGAATCGAAAATAAAATATGTGTTTATGTTAAAAAATGTATTAACTTATTATGCGTATTAATGTAACTAAATATCATTTAAAAAGTGTTTTATTTAAAAACATTCCAAATATATTTAGGGCTAAGTTGAAAGATACTATCACCACATGTATCCCCTAATTTAAATATTTAAGATTTTTGTCAAATTAATATTATATTGGTAATTAACATAATTAGTGAGAATAACATGAATTAAATATAAATTAGCATTTAATTATCAATATTTTTTATTGGCTAAGCGAAGTCAAATTTGACAAATAATTGCAGTGATTTCATTATCACCGCATCTTACTACCAGTTCAGGTTATACGGATAAAGTGAATTTGAATTTGACAAATTTTCTAAGCAAAGTCAAATTTTTTAAGATTCACCCACACCTTTATTTTGGTACACATTCTGGGTGTGCGAAGCTTAGGAAACTTTGAATTTGCTTCGAATATTTTTCAACTTCGATCTTTCTTCAATAGAAATAATACTTGTCTCATCAACTACGAAGATTCACCAATAACAATTTTAAGAACAAAACTATTCAATGTATACTCCATTTTTGTCATACTATCTTGCCTTTTATATAATAAATTAATGTTTTAACATCATAACGATAAAAAAAATATTCAAAACTCGGGAATAATTTAAATATTCACTTCGACTTCACCTCGAATCAAAAATAGTAGACATACAAAAGTAGGTTGATGAAAGGGTGAGAGAGAATAATGTGGAACAGAGAGAATTAGACTAATACTTGGAGTAGCTTCATTGACGTGCAACCAGGTAAACGTAATAAATAATTAGCGGTGAGGCTCGCAGTCCCACTGTGCTATCACGCTGACTCGCAGAGGCCCCCCCCCCTCACCCCCCTTTGGGGCTGTGTGAACATAATCGGTTTGTCGGGTCTACCGAACACAGTGGGGTACTTAATAACCCCCTCCTTACTGTTAACTCTTCAATCCTTCTGTGAGACTTTGGCCGCGACTCTCGACTCTTGTGTATTAGCTTTACTCGCCGTCAACACTGATCAATTACTGAGAGTCTGCCTCGAGCGAACTTGTTTCTCATGCAGTATTAGCATTTGGAAAACCTTTTACGGCTCGTCTACAACCAACATACCCGCTTGTCGGACTCGCAATTACGCAATCGCAAACGCACTTGTAGTTACGCTTCTCTTAAATACAAAATAGACTGTCTACAATGAAAAGTTGCAAGACGTAATTTCAACCAATAGAAACAATAATAATAATAATAATAATAATAATAATAATATTTAGCACCGCGTCTTACTACCCGTTCGGGTTATACGCTTAAGTACTATTACGCTTAAGTACTAATTACGCTAATGGATTAGGAATTGGGAAGGTTGAATTTAGAGGAAGTGAACCCGCATTTGCGTGGAGGGAGCAATAGAAACAAACAGCAAAAATGACTAAAAGTCAAATTCATACTAAAGTTTTCAAATAAGAAATAAATATTTTTAAAATATTTAAATGGTTAAATATGTATGATTTTAATTGAAAATCCTGTGTTCATTTCTATACATTTCCAAGAGCTATTGTCATAGAGCAAATAACTTCATATTAATTTATTGTAGTAGTCCATCCATATTTGTTTTTTATTGGCTGAACGCAAGCCAATGCAACTACACAAACGCAAGAGAGTGACAATGTTCATCTCCTCCCGACAAGCGGGTCCGACAGTTCCGACATACGATTGTGTTTGTGTAAGCTATTGTAAACAGACAAAATTACGTTATTGCGTAGTCGCGAGTCCGACAAGCGGGTGCGTTTGGTTGTAGACGGGCCATTAGAAAACACTGTAAAACCTCGATAGTCTGGAATAGAGCTACGTTAAAAAAAAGTATTACAATATTATTGGCCTCAAGCCATCCACACGAACTTCTAGGGCCGGTCTTATAACTCCTGGATAAATATTTATCTGGCAGTTAAATATTGTTATCTGGTCAATAAGTTAAAAGTAAGTCTTATGACCACCAGATAGTATTTATATGCCAGATGAAATGTAGTTATCCATCACATTTTTATCGGGAGGTTTAAGTAGCTGATAACTTCTATCTGAAAGTTAAAATTGGCGTTGCCATAGGGGACGAATTGTTTTTCATGAGGTTTCACCTATCAGATCTGTTTTTAGGTTAAAATCTTGGTTCACGTGTTTAGTAAGCACAGGCCAAGGTTCTAACTATATAAAGTTAGAACATTTAATTCACACTTTTATATAAATAGAAGCTATTTGTAGAGTTATAGTTATATAAGAACAAATTATTTAAATGTGAGTACAATAAATAAAATTTTGTAAACGTTGTACCAAATTATTGCCCACATTTTGGCAGACATCGAAATTAGTACTTGCAAGATAAATTAGCTTCTGCGCCCACGTCACGCCAACTGTTTCCTCGCACTCGTTTAGCCGCCATTTTTTAACAAACGTTGAGCGTTCTCACCACTCGCTAGGTTGTGGCGGTAGCATCAGGGCTTATACGCATGCGCGCACCAGTAAAAACAGTACCAACCTTACATTTTCTGCATACAAAATATATTTATCCTACAGATAGCTATCCGGCAGATAAATTCAGTTCATAATACGCGTAAAATTTTAAAGTGGCTGATAACCTTTATTTGGTCGCTAACTTTAATCTCCCCATAGCAATATTTATCGGGTAGTCATAAGACCGGCCCTTAATAAAATAAACGAATACCTAAAGTTCTCAAAAGAAGATCGACAAACAGATTCAGAAGGTGTCATTTTACCATTTACGAATATTAAAATGTAGGGTTTATGCATCTACTGGGATATGTTAATACCCTTCTCCTCTATTTCGGAGTGAGACATATTTTTAAATAACAGACAAATCAGTCCCATCGATGGTCGCATACTCTAACATGTTAATTTCATACTAGACTTGATTGCCGGTAACGTGGTTCGAATCCCAGTAGGGTGTACTGAGAGTTGCTTTTACTAAATGGTTTACACTCTCACTCCACGCAAATATAAATACATTGCCTTTAAAATTCTACTTTATTCATGCATATTCTACTAGCTTAGTTAATGTATGCATTCAACCCCAACGGGTACTAAGTTGCGGTGAATAAGCTCAAAAACACTTAAAAAACAAAATATTTCTTAATAATTAAAGTTTTCTGAACGTGTGTGTATGTTTATTCTGGTGACATTTCACACCACGCCACTGATTCACATATACTTTTTTTTTCTATGTTTCCTCAAGTGGTGTTGCAAGAATTCCCTCTTTAGAACTTATAACCACCATAATATAAATGGCATTGAGAAGTAGCTGTCGGGTGGATTTTTAACCTTTACAAACACACAATACTCGAAACATCTGGAGAAGTTCTTTCATATCAAGACGCGAGGAAACCTTTAACAAACCCTCAACAAGTTTGCAACAAAGTGACTTCCATTGTGTAGGGTTGAAGTGTCCTTCGTAGCACACTACAAGAGCATATCAAGTCGGAGATGCTCATTAGATTAATATATAAGTTTCCTATCGGTACGGTTGACCGCAAGAATGGTGTGACTGACTCTAGATCGGTAGGTCCAGGTTTAATATTAAAATGTACAATTTGCAAGATAGCTTAACCTTTTAAGGGACAAAAACACACTACTCTGATCCGTTAAGTTGAGAATTTAGAGGACGGGAGAATAGGTAAGTGTGATTGCAGTTTTTGTAGCAGAACGTTATTTGGGTCAAAATAAATCAAATATTGTTTCATTACAAACATATAATTTAATTTTCTTCACATGGTGATCTCAAGAGTTCTTGGATATCTGCCAAGGATGTCCTGGAGTTAAATGACAACTTTTTCTCTTCATTTATAAAGTTTGTTATCTAATGCCGCTATGCTAATGACAAATATTCAATAACTGTTGATATCACCACGTGAATAAAACTAAACTAATGTTTGTACTGAAGCAATATTTTATTTATTTTGGTCAAAAAAAAAGTTTTCCTAATAAAACTGCAAAAAGATTGGCCTTTTCTCACGTTCCCACAACCCCACCTTTATCGTTCAGCGTGGAAGGAGAAGCCACAATTTCAACACTGTGATAAAATATATTCATTGGTGGGCTCACGGACTAACCACCAATCTCTAGTATTGTTTGCTCGTAATGGGAAACTCTGGGTTAGAACACCAGTTGGATCTATCTAAGGTTTTACCTCTTTTAACTAGTTTACCAATCTCCCTCCACAAAAAGGTTGGTACATTTATTCTAAATCCTACTTTACTCATCAGTACTCTATTAGATCAATTAATTAAATGCGAACAGATCGCATGGGTGGTAAGAAGAGTTTTGAAAAGAAATTACTGATAGTTTAATTGGTTATTCTAGTTATTAAATATGGATACATTAATTCAGTAGACGACATGTTACTAGCTAAGCTAAACAATCTACATACAAGAATAAATACATTTTAACATTAGTATATAAGCAGCATAAGTTGTATTAAGATTGCCAAAATAACGGACTAAACATGCATAAGATTAAAAACCGATTAAAAAAAAATTCACCGCATTTACCTCTCGTCCGGAATAGATAGGCTACACTTTAATTACTGTGGTGGGACATAAATGTCTAGGGTTGAATTCAGAGGAAGTGTACCCAAATAATAAAAGTGGATGGAAAAACTACCCCTCAAGATTTGAACCCCACTCTCCCCATCACCAACAAAACAAGCTGGACGAGCTTTACATTTAGTCAGAATGCACACCCGTGCTGATATAATAAGTCAAACATCAATTTATACAATATTTATTTTGATGTTAAATATACTCCAATTATTATTATTATTATTATTATTATTATTATTATTATTATTATTATTATTATTATTATTAGCACTGCGTCTTACTACCCGCTCGAGTTATACGTACTTACGCTAATGTGTAATGGTAGGGTGATTGTGAGATGAAATGGAGGACCTACAGTTTAACGTGGAATCCGAACCACGGTGGAGGTCTGGCATTCCACACATTCACAAGTTGTGATTAATACACGTTTTGTCAGAGGTGAAGGAAGGGTTTGGCAATTAGATAAATCTGTGCCGGGACCGAGGATTGAAACCCGGACACCCAACACAAAAGTTTGACCACCAGCTCACCTACTCCAAATATTGATATTGATGTTTTCACAAAACCTTTTTAATTAGTTGTATAAGTTTCTTTTCTAGAACCGCGTCTTACTATACCTGGTCAGGCTGTGCGCATATGTACTAATTACGCTAGTGGATAAAGGATGATGAAGGTTGAATTTAGAGGAAGTGTACCCACATTTGTTTGGAAGAAGAGTGGAAAACAGTTTTTGATAAACCACCCTTGGTACACCTAACCAGGATTTGAACCTCGATCTCTCTGTCATCGGCAGCCTAATATAACACGAGAGTGACACACCTTAGACTATACGTTCTATAATAATCAAAAGGATCGTTCCAGCTGAATATACTCAAAGCTAAATGAGACATATGTAGTTGTTGCAGGAATATCTCATATGATGGCTTCAATAACTAACTGGTGTGAAGGTGGTACTTACAATATTACCCAGAAGAGGGGTGGAATTTAAATAGGGGTTGTAACACTCGTCGCTCCTTGAAAAATCTCGAGTGTGCTACTATGTTGGAGATTCTTCGATTTCTACAGGTAAGACATTACACAGGTGTGAAGACTATAGGCTGTGAGCTATGTATATGTATGTTCTACTTTTAGGCCTACTTTTTTAACCTCGCAGAGTGGTCTTTAGTTTTTATTGGAAAAGATCCTACACTAGCTTTTATTAGATGTTAGATCAGATATATGGAGAGCCTAATAGAATAATTTTTAATTTGGACGATTAATTAAAGCTACTTTTACTAGATGTACAGTCAACTCTCAATTCTACGACCCCGGGAATAACGTCCCTCTCGAAGTAACAACCCTTTTTTGGGGAACCGTGAAAAATTTGAAAAAAAAAGGTCGAACATTTTAAGGAAATCGGCCGTAAAATGTGTTTGTTGCACTTGCAATTATTTTTGTGAGCGCTGTATTACTAGTAACTGGGGTAGGGCAGGTATAAAAATAGACACCACCCTATCAATGCCAGCCAATAGCACTTGACTCTGTCCACCCCCTCCCACAAGCGAGACAATGTTTCCCCGCGCGCGACTGCCGCTACATCACGCGCCAGGCTTGTTTTTGCTATTGTTATTTCGATTCTCGATTTGGTTTGATTTTGCGAACGATTTTGGACGACCCACGCTATTTTTTTTATTTGATACGAACTTATAATTTCGACGAAATGAGTGGAAAGAGGACCTTCTTGACGCTCATGAAGAAGTAGGAGATCGTCTAGGAAGTGGATGAGAAGAAGATTACAAAGATGGAGATTACGCGGTGGCATGGCATTCCGAAGTCGACACTTTTCACGATTCTCAAAATGAGAGAAGAAATTGTGAATGTAGTGCAGAAGGAAGGCCACGATGTAAAGGCCAATAATTTGAAGGGTGCGACGCACGCGAATCTGAAGCAAGCTATGCTGGAGTGGTTCAGCCAGCATTGAGCGCAAAACGTGCCAATAAACGGACAGATGATGCAGAAGAAGGTCGATGAATTTTCCCTGAGGTTAGGTATAGAAAACTAGGTGTTCAAGTGTGTGGCTAGAGCGTTAAAAAGTGCATCACAGCATATCCAGACACAAAGTCGTCGGTGAAAGCGCATAGGTCAACCCAACACCGGTGAAGGAATGGATGCCCTTACTCCGAAACATACTTAGGGGCTATCAGCCTCAAGATGTATACAACGCTGATGAGCTGGAGATGTTCTACAACCTCATGCCAGATCACATTCTTGCTGTGAAAGGGGATAAGAGCAAGGGTGCAAAGAGGAGCAAGGAGCGCTTTACCATCCTTCTGTGCTAAACATAGACGGCAACGATAAGATGAAACCCCTCGTGATCGGTAAGTTCTTTAAGAAATAGGTAGGTATTTTTTCATGTGTTGTCTAAAAAAAGCAATTTTTGCGTATAAGGGTCGGAGGTGAAACAAAATCAGTTAACATTCCAATAACGACCCCTTAGAAATAACGACCCTTTTCCAGGGAACCGTGAATGGTCGTTTAATCGAGAGTTGACTGTATACTATAAAATAGTCCTGTTTTATATATATATTTAGCACCACGTCTTACTACCGGTTCGGGTTATGCGCTTATGTAATAATTACGCTAATGGTTTAAGGGATGAGGAAGGCTATATTTATATGAAGTGTACCCACATTTGTATGGAAGGAGAGTGGAAAAACATTTGGGGAAAACCACCCCTAGTACACCCGACCGAGATTCTAACCTCGATCTCCCCGTCGACTCCCAGAGTAGCGCGTTAGACCACGCGGCCACGCAACGGGTCTGATAATATTGTTTTGCTATGGAGATGATCTAATCAGTAAAACACTTGAGTTGCTATTTAATATAGTATTCTCGAAGTTCCCAAGTGAAAGAAAAATAGCCACGTTTGTAAAGTTATAAACTGTTATTCTTACCTCCAATATATTGGCTTACCTCATTCAACTAACACTAGGTAATAGTCCTCTATGTATAGTCCGTACCTGAAAGTCCTGGACTCAGTGATTGTCTCTCTACAACTTAATGAGCTAGCAAGGATTCATAATAAAGGTGCGATGTTAGTTCCACCAATAAAATTTGAAACTTCTAACGGCATGCGTCGTATCTTCCTCGGACGTCCTTGGTTCGGATTTTGACCGGTTTAGTATACTACCTAATCACCCTTGATTCTCGTGAGCTAGTTATAGGTTGGTGGCTACTTTACTTTGCTCGGGCACCAGGTATTTACGATCCTACCAAAGTTATTGTGAGGTTATATTACCGATTAATAGTTTTGAGGTTATAGCTCATAAAATGAATATTAGAGAAGCATGTAACCCGAACGGCTTGTAAGACGCGGTGCTATTTATATATACATGTTGTGTTGGCTCTTTATTATCTACAACAATTGAGCCAACATAACCCAACACATTTTGTCACCAATTGGCCCTCCAATTTTCAACATGTTGACCAATATCGCCAACAAGTTGTGAATGAGTTAATAGTGTAACATGATTTGTTAGGATCATGATCACCAACATGTTGTATATAAAGATAAATGAGGCTTTAAAACAGTTCACCTCTGGGTTGTAAATCTTTTAACAATGAATGTCCTGTTCTCAAATGCTGGTTCTTATGTCGGTTTATTATATCTAAAACAACAACATATTAGGCATTGTTACCCTGGTTTGAGAAGGTTAGAGAAAAACAAGTTCAAATAGCCTACATCTTTGAAATTGTGATCAATAAATTCTTAAAATTTAACATTAAAATATATTATGCTTCTAAATTATTGGCTTAGTAGTTAGTTTTTACACTATATTATAGGGACAAAGCTACTAATCCAACTATTCTGAGTCTCAGAACTAATAATTATTTATTATTGATTCATTTGATCTAGTTTAATTCCTAATCAAAGTAAGTAAGAAGTAGCTCCGATAAGTGAAATAAATTATTATAATTGTTATTAAATATTTAAATACACGTTAACACATTTAGAATGAATTTTTTAAAATTAATTTTACAATATTACCAAAAACGAAGATTAAAAATATATTGGTAAGCCCTTGGCTCTGAAATCGTTGACATAGCTGGACCAGAAGCGAAACAAAATAGTCAGCGCTTGAGTACCGATTAACCCTTCTCGAATTGTAGTACTCCTACTAATTAAACCTTGTGGTAAGTCCAAAGTATTGCTACCACTGCCAATTAGAATTCGTTAATTAGGTATCACATATTATAATATTATGTCAACATCCAGAATATCACATATAGATATAAAAACAAAATATCGGCCTTGAAATTATATACATATTAAAATATCCATACATAATGGTGGAAATCCCTAATTTTAGCCATAAAGAAATAGATAGATAGAGGAATAGATACTGTGTTGTTTGTATGTATATGTAAATAATAACAATTGTATAGGTCTTAGACGTGTGGATATGATTGTAATTTATAGATAGGCCTGCTAACCAGTCTCTTTAACAGTGCATGCGGAAAAAATACGAACCAGAATTAAATAGAAAAGAGGACAAGGGACACAAACCGTAACGCCTGTTCTTGGGATGGCAAATTTGACTTAACCGAAATGTAATGTAACTGTTTAATTAATATTTAAATTAGTCAAGGAAGAATTCTTTTTGGTAGTTTGAGGCTAAGGACGACGCAAACAACTGTTAGGTACTTTTATAGAAAAATACAGAATCTACCCATACATTTAATAATTTTATTATATCTATCAGGGACATCCACAAAATGTGGCCAGCTTAGAGAGAAAAATACCCGCCACTTATTTTGATCGAGGTTAGACGCGATTGTTTGCAATATTTCAAGATTTTCCTTGGTTTTTATCTCTGTAATATTTCCCAGGATTGAGCAATGTCAGATGCCAAGTTCCTGGGAAATATCCTTTGAAATGAAGATTGTTCTTATTGGCCGAGAGGTAATGTAATTGGGTTAACATTTGATGCTGATTGGTTTCTGGGACCAAGTGGGGCCAGTTTCAGACACGGAGATCTCCAACTGAGTGAAAGAAAGGGAGGGGAGGATTGGGTTATATCACAGTCTGTGGGCGTTTTGTACAAAATGGATGTGCTCAGTGAACGGATTATAAATAATCAGCCACTTATCTAGGATTCAACTAAAGGAGGAGGGCTGAGAGGGAGACGCATAGAAAAGAGATAAGTTTAGAAACTCCACTCTAATGTTTGCAAGAAGAACCACATCGCTAGCGCTCGCGGAGCTAGTGCCGCAAACTAAAAGAGTCGAAGCGGGACGTGACACTTGGAACACAACACATTTTTTTGTTGCGGAATGTTAATCAATTCTTATATAAAATTCAATCAAATGCCATTAAATCCATTATTTTATAAATAAACCATGCCATGAAATGTAAAATCTAGAAAATTTAGCTAAACTCCTTCTTTAAAATAAACGACAAATTGCTAACAAAACAGTAATGGCGAATTTTACATGAACTTCAGGTCCACGCTTGCGAATTTCTCTGTGACGTCATTGCAAGCTGCTCCAAGCGGTAGTGCCCCAAAAAAGTTTACAGGATCAGCTCATTCAGTCTGGTTTGCTGGTGATGTGCTCGGGCTCAAATCCTGGCAGTGTGCACTGAGTTTTTTTTTCTAAAATGACTCCTAGCTCTCACTACACGCTAAGGCTTGTACATTTCCTCAAATTTATACCTTTATTAGTCCTACCCTACCAATGTAATTAGTAAATATTAGTAACACAAACGGGTAGTCAGACATGGCGAAAAAAATATGATTAAAACCAAAATTATTACATTTAGAAGTGTGGCTTAAAACGCCACAGGCCACGAAAATAGCTTGATGCGGCTGACACACAATAACTTATATTGGACTACTGTATGACTCAAATAACCTTACAAGGGTTTGAAGTCCAGTGATGGTTGTAATGAGGTGATTTTTCCTAGATGGTTTTCCCCTTCGCCTCATCGTAAATGCGTATTCATTTCCTCCGAGCTACACATATGTCGTAACTTGATAAATCGGGAAAGTTGTAAGACGCTGTCACACACACACACACACACACACACACACACACACACACACGCACACACACACACACATTACACAGTTATAAACTTATAGTATGATTTTGGTATGAAAACACTTTTTTTTAAATACAAACATATTTATTTTGCAGCCAACACTTATGAAATATTACTATATTATTAGTATTATCTCATAGGGAATAGTAATATAGGTATATGAAAAGTCGGATTTGCAGATCACATTATATAATAAATATAAAAATCTTTTTCGTAAATTTCCAACCTTTCAAAAAAAGTGCCTTCTTATCCAGGTCACACTGTACAGCCACGGCTATTTATGGATAGTGGATAAATATTTCATTGACTTTATTTGGAGGCTACATTTAGCAAAATCGACAAATATCTTATGAGAATATTTCATAACTAGGTACAGTATAGTTTACTATTTAGTCTCTGTCCACTTTATGACTTAAGCAGGACAACTGATATATATCTAGCGTTCAAGTTATTATGCACACCCTTTCAAACCCGTAATGGCAAATTATATATTATTATGTTATTAATGTTCTTACTTACTTATTCTATGGCATTAAGAACTCAAAAGTTTATTACCGCACTCACAAAAGTACGTCACCTATCCCAATCTTGAGCTAGTTCTATCCAGTCCACTTCATTACACCATATCCCTATCTTGAGCCAGTTCTTTCCAGTATTCCTCATTACACCCTACCTCTATTTTGAGCTAGTTCTATCCAGTCCACCTCACTGTATGCAATCTATGTCAGGTCCATTCTAGTGTTAGCCCTACATCTGCGTCTAGGTCTTCCCAATGGTCTCTTCCAATTAGGTTTTTCATTTAGTACCTTCAACAAGGTTCTTCTCCTATTCGCGCTGCATGTCCTGGCCACCATAATCTACGAAACTTGATTACCTGAACAATGCATAATAATTGGTACAGGGTATGTAACTCAAAATTATGTAGCCTCATTCACTCTATACTATTTTTTTCTCTTCCTAAGCACCTTGTTTTTGAACAATGTTGTTAATGTTCTACCTAATTAAATGCTTAGTGGTCTTCGACATCTTTGAGAGTCTTTTTCTTCTCTGTAATGTCACAAACATCTTTATTTTTGTAAGATAACTGTTATGTGACAGTTGGTAAAATTGAACCTAAATTACTTTATTATATTGTTCTGTGACTTCGATAAGAGGCATTCATTCTGTCAAATGATTTCATACTGTACGTTACACATTTATCTACATTGAACTGTGTTGTTTTGTATTTATTTAATAAACCAAGAAGTCAGAAGTTAAGTCAAGAATGGAAAAGAATTAATCATATTTTAGTTATTACATAAATAGTCAGTTCGTGTTCGTTGTTGAATAATTTAAAACTATAAAATGGCCGACGCCACAAGGTGACCCAAATTAGCAGCTACGTTAGGGATTCAGCCGGTTGACTTGAAAAGTCCGAATTTGTCTTATGTGTGGAAAAAGTGGTCAACGCAGTTCACCATATTCCTACGAGCCACAAGTCTGGAAAAAGAAAATGACTCGCGCAAGCTTCGCTTTATTTTTGCACCACCTAGGCCCAGACGCTCACGAAGTGTTTAATTCTTTCGACCTAGACATTGACCAAGTGAAATGTAATAAACTAGTCCAAAGGTTTAATGAATATTTCATACCAAAGGCCAATATTTCATTCGAACGTCACAAATTCTTCACTCACCGTTAGCAAGAAAATGAAACACTAGAAGACTTTGTCACAGCTTTAACAAATCTCAGTCTTTCTTGTGAATTTGCTGATTTACGAGAAAATTTAGTGAAAAATATTTTGACTTGTGGTCTCAGCTGCTCTGACAATGACATAAAACAACGCCTAATTGAAGAGGGTCAAATTACTTTAGATAAAGAAGTCCAGCTTGCCAAAACAATGAAAATGTCCAAACTTCAGACGTCACAGCTTAATTCAAGTAGCTCATCAGCAAATCAAGATTTTGTGGGAACACTGGATAAGCTTCAACTGAAGAAGTCACAGCGTAAATTTCAAGGTAGAGGTCCAAGCCTTCGAAGAATTTCTTCAAGACAGAAGTCGTCAAGTCCAAGACGGTTTAAATGCACTCTATGTGGTCAGGAACACCGCTACAAATGTCCAGCAGCAAAGGTAATGTGTCATTTTTGTAATAAAATGGGTCACTATGCAAAGTTATGCTTTAAAAATAAGTCTTCAGTTAAAAGATTATCGCTTCAGTCCAATGAACTATTTCTAGGTTCTTTATATATTCGGGAAAATATTACAAATGTAAATTCACTAACATGTGACATAGCTATTATAATAGAGGGAAGAAGTCTTTGTAGTATTCTGGACACAGGAGCTCAGACTATTGTAATGGGTTTAAACACTTACAGAAGTCTAAATTTACCAGAAAATAAAATAAACTCTCCGTTTACTTGTGTCCTGACATTTAGTAAAGAATTACTTCATGTAAGAGGCGAAGTTGACTAGAGAGTGTACATTACATATTTATTTATACAGAACTGTGTTGTTTTGTATAAACCATATAACAATTATTAGGTGGAAACAAAATTTATTTACAATGGTTATAAAGGTTCACCTGTGGGCAAGCTGTCTAATATGATAAACTCTCATTGTATTTGGTAAACGTCGACGGAAAGATTTGGGTTTGATTCTTGATCGGGTCTTTAATGTAAATGTGAGTAGGGCCTACCCTTGTTTTTACTAACGTAGAAATATCTTGAAATTATATCAAGGGAAGGATACAAGGTAAAAAGAGGGAAAGTAATATTACACACATTTTCCAGGAAAATTTTTATATCTCAAACCTCATAAGGACCAAAGAATATAATTTTCCTTTAATTTTTTTTAATATGACAGAAATGTCTTTGAACCATAATCTAAATTACATTAGAACTGTCTCATGATTGTCTAACAATGGCAGCACTAACTCAATTTCACCGAAAATTGGACTTAACCTCTTTTTTTCAATGTACCCCTCAAGTTAATACATATTATTTCCTATAATACACCTCATCATAGTTGTCATGACAGGACAACACTTAAAACTATTAGAAATAGAGATAGAGTGACTTTTGGTTTGCATTTTGTGCTGTCACATTGTATTACTTTGAATCGTACACAGGTTAATTTGATACAAAATACTTTTAAATTAAAGTTTGGTGCCACTCACCAATATACAGGATGTTCCCGGGTTAAACGGCTAGATTTTGGAAGTGGTAGTGGATCAAAAAACTAACTCAAAATATATTTTGAAGATTTGTTCGCTTTCGCTTCCTTTTTGCGCAAACAGCAAAAAAAAAAGTAAAAAAAAAGGTAGTTTTAAAATATGTTGTTCAAATTGACGGTCTCCAGCATGGAGGCAAGCATTGTACCTCTCAATGACAGAACCAATAGCTGACTGACATTGTGCGACTGTTGTTTCTTCGCAAGCTTGCGTTATTCTTTATCTTAATGATTTAAGATCATTAACAGGAACTTCATACACATTTTGTTTGAGAGCTCCCCATACAAATAAATCTAATGGCGTTAAATCAGGTGAACGCAGAGGCCAAGCCACAGCACGACTGATCCATATTCCAGGATAATTACCATTGCTGGGTACCTTTGAATAAAACGTGTTTTTAATTAGTGTGTTGCTATTTGCGCGAAAAGCAAGCTAAAACAAGGAATTTTCCAAATTACATTTTGGGTTAGTTTTTTGATCCATTACTACTTCCCTAAGTTTAGACGTTTAACCCGGGAACATCCTGTATAATCAGACCTAAATGAAAATGTTTTTGTTTCCTTCCAACCTTGCTAAAAGTGAGAATGTGTTGTCTGAACCCACCACCCCCAGCCCTTATTTTCTCACAAACTCTTTTTCTCCCTCACAAAACTCTCTTCTACGCACCCTGACACCTCACCACAGTAGTTCCCCAAATACTTTAGACCCCTTTCAAAATGTGATCTTAGATACGTACCCCCTCTTGCTATTACATTTATGCCGTGAACTGAGTACCAGTTACGTCGCCAGAGGTTGGAGCTAGCTTGTCCATATCGTATCGGCTTAGTACGTATTTTTGGTGTTAGCACACATCTGTCGGGATTGCATATTTTTGCCTCATTTATACATTATTTTATATCGAATTAAGGAAAAATCTCTCCAACCGGTAATATTTTCCAAGTTGAAGTGAAATGATAAGAGCCTTAGTGTGCGTCTGCCTTTACTCAACCAAATATAGTCGACTTCGGTGATCTTGGGATTAAGTGCTCATCTCAGGACGGGATGTTTGGGGGTTAAAACCCAGCTGGGGTCAACGGATTTTTACTGAGAAATAAAAAAACCGTAGCTCAACTTCCTTCTGAGGGGAAGTAAAGTCGTCGGTCCCATGTCAATTGAGAAATGCTGTGCGTAAAAAGAGCCCTGGAGAGTATGTGAAAATACCTTTCCCAGTGAAATTGGTAGGCCCTTTCGCTTTCGCTCATAGAAATTCTCGTGTGCTGATATAATCAGTCGGTTTAGAAAGTGGACGTTAAATACCTCAAATAAATAAACAAAATTAAACAAAACTATAGCAGATTTACAATGCAATTTCATAAGGAAGGACAATTTGACAACCATAAAAGCTACTAAAGCAATTTTCACATCTTTATACGTCAAATCATGTGGGCTGCTACTATCGATTTTGATATAAGCTTTAATAAACCGATGACACACTTTGATGGCCACATGGTATAAGGTGCTACTCTTGCAGTAGACTGTACTGCTGATGACAGGGAGATCAAGGCTCGAATCTTGGTCGAGTGTACTGAGGGGGGGATCTTTCCCCAAATTGTTCTCCACTATCCCTCCACGCAAATGCGGTTAAACTTTATATACATATAACCTTTCTCATATATAAAACCTTTGGCGTAATTAATACATAAGAGTAGTAAGGCGTGCTGCTAAAATAAATTAAAAATAATTCTAATGAAAAACTTTTGATAGTAAAGTAGCCAATAGCAAAAAACTGTATTTTCTATTAACTAATTTTTGTCCAAATCCTACTGAATAATCTTTTTTTATATTCTTAAGTTTTAGCTTATGTTGATTAAATATTCACTGAAATAATGTGAATATACATTTATTTTTAAGATTTTTAATTTTTTTAAGGTGAGGGTCTTTTAGTAACTTCCCTCAAATCAACTACGAATCAGGCAGCAAAGTTCACATAGGCAGTTTTTCAACCGAGTTCAGTTTTATCAGACTCGCATTTAATTGCGCGCCCTCGCCTCTTAACGGGGAGGACAATTCCAGCATACAAAGTCTCTAGTTATAGTAAGAGATGTTCTTCATCTCTCGTTGGTAGAACTGTGCAGATTTATGGCCGGACTTTAAAACAGCGCAAGCACACGGCGGTCACAAATTGTGTGCTAGGATATTACTTGTGACTTTGTCTACTTTCTAACTCCCTCCCCAACCACCTTGCTTTCCAACCATTTTATCTTTTTAGATAAAGAGTGTCATAAAAGACGTAACACTTTACAATACGTATGATAATGTTCGAGAATACAAGAGAGTTTTCAATAATTTTTAATAATTTCTGTTTTATCTAGTATCTAGTAATAATGTTATTAAAGTGGAAATTAGGAGAATAATATATTCGTAAAATGCATGCTAATATTCGTCCAGTAAGTTGTTAACATCTTGCTTGTTGTCGATAAATGTAAAACTTAGAATATACAATAGTTTTAACGGTTAATCTTTATGGTTGTGAAACGTGGTTTCTTACCTTAAATGACGAAAATAAATTTAAGGTGTTTGAAAACAAAGTAGTAAGGATAATATTTGGTTCTAAAAGGAATGGAGATAGTGGGGAGTTACATAATGAAGAGTTAAATACCCGTTACTCATCAGCAGACATTGTAAAATAGTTACGGTGGGAAGGACATGCAGAGCAAATGGAATAAACTAGAACCTGGTACACTTAATAGGGAAGATAACAACGGAAAGACCTGCTTCAGTGGCCGCATGGTCTAAGACGCTACTCTCACGGTAGACTAGACTGCCAATGACGGGGAGATTGAGGTTCGAATCTTGATCGAGTGTTCTGAGTTTTTTTTTACAAAATGGTTTTCAAATTTTCCTCCAAGCTAATGCGGGTACACTTCCTATAAATATAACGTTACTGATCCCTAAAACCATTAGCGTGATTATTATAAAAGCGTATAACATGAAGGGGTAGTAAGACGCGGTGCTAAAAAAATAAGCTGGGAAGCTATAGTGCAGATGGAAGGATAACATTAGAATGGACCTGAAAGAGATAGGGTGTAATGAGGTGGACTGGATAGAACTAGCTCAAGATAGGGATAGAATGTAATTAGATAGACTGGATATAACTAGCTCAAGATAGGAATAGGGTGTAATGATGTGGACTGGATAGAACTAGCTCAAGATAGGGATAGGATATAATGATTTGGACTGGATAGAACTATCTCAAGATAGGGATAGGGTGTAATGAGGTGGACTGGATAGAACTAGCTCAAGATAGGGATAGGATATAATGATGTGGACTGGATAGAACTAGCTCAAGCTAGTGATAGGATGAAGATAGGGATAGGGTGTAATAAGGTATACTGGATAGAACTAGCTCAGGATAGGGATAGGATGTAATGGGGTGGACTGGAAAGAACTAGATCAAGACAAGGATGGGTCGTATACTTTTGTAAGTGTGACAATGAACTTCTAATCTCATGTAGTAAGTAAATAAGTAATTTCGTTGGTATCTATGCATTAACAAATTTTGCTGTAAAATATACTTTGTTGGGGATTTTTTAAGACATTCATTATCATTTTATTAACATTATAATTTTTATTTATTTTTTGACGATTTATGGTTAAAATCTTCTGAAAAATTTCCATCAAAATGTTTTTATAGCAATGAAATTGTTAAGGAAAGTCTCTAACAATTTTTTTTTTGTAACACAAATTTGTTAGTCAAGAGACTAGCCTACAAATGGCTCTTCACCCCCTTCTCCTAATCCAAATAAAATAATTCAAAACACTATAGAGAACGCTTTGTACCTTATAACATATCATTTAAATATTTAAATAGCTATTTTCGTACAGATGACTTCAAAGAAAAAGTCAATGCTATTAATACAGGAATCAAAATATCGATGAATTCTGAGAAATTATTTAGTGAAAATGTGACTTAATTAATATATATGACACACAAATAAGACATTTGCCTTCGGCTAAGATTTGTTCTCTTAAATGAACAAATAACATTAAGGCACATTCTTTAGAGAAATTATTTTAATGTCAGCTGATAGCATACTAATTTGTTGTGAAATATATTTGTAGGAGACAGCCATACGTGTTAGTTTCCTTAAGACTATATGTCTATTTCTAACAAACAAAGAAACAAACAAACTCAATATAAGTAAAGTTAAAATACTTGAAATAAAAATATTATATAGTGATATTACTACCAGCAAAACACAATTGTATGGCTTATAGCAGAGTTGGGTAACATAATTTTCAAAGTAGGCACAGGTGTGGCGAATTTCACTTCTCATTCTATGTAAAAATTCATGTAAAAATTGATAAATTAGATTTCTTAATAGAACATTTAAACAACACACAGTGTTTGAACAAATTTATTCAAAACATGCACACTGTAACTACTCAGCTACAATTGCCTCAGACGCAAATAATAAAAATTGTTTAATCTGAAAATGTAAGATAATTCAATGAGAAATTGAACAATCCTTTTGTCTGCTGGCAGAGATGAAACGAAGGATTGGGAAAGGTAGTGGAGTTGAGTGGAGTATTTGATGGCAGTGTTGAGTTAGTGAATCACTGAGAAAGTTGAATTCTCCCAATGATACCCAGGAAATATTAAGTTACAATCAGCACACGCTGTCAGGAAAAAGTTTGGTTAACTGTGAGAGCTGGGAAACTTAAACATGCTACACTTTTATGACCAATTCGCCACTTGTGGTGATTAAAGACAGGGTTGCCCGCCACAGGCCTATAGTATCAAATATATATAATCAAAAATAGAGAAGAAATTTTAAAATATTTAACATAATATATAAATAATAGCCATATATATCTGTGTGTGAGGTGTGGTCTTTAGGGACTATCTCGATTTGTAAAGGGTAGACTTACATAGAGCTTGTACCTTTTGTTATTGACTTTATTTCCACTCTCCCGACCTTACATATAATGATTATCAGTGAGAAACCTATATTGATGCATGAGCCCACGAACTGAACGTCACGATAGTCTGGTTTTGTTTGGTGGTGACGAGGAGTTAGGACTCGAATCCTGGCCAAGTTTATTGAGGCTGTTTTTGGTCCTACTTTACACGCTGCAGATAACCCGCTTCGATGAATCTATGGTCTAAGGCGCTAGTCTCACAGTAAATTATACTGCCGATGACGGGGATATCGAGGTTTGAATCTCAGTCAGGTGCTATGAGGGTTGGTTTTTCCAAAATGGGTTTCCACTCTCTCTCCACTCAAATGAGGGTACACATCATATTATATAACCTTCCTCATCTATAAAACTATTAGCCTAGTTAGTACATAAGCGTTTAGCCCGAACGGGTAGTAAGACGTGGTTTAAAAATTAAATAGTGGGAATTGTAGCTCTACTCGTCGGTTTCTAACTAATATAATATCTACCTTTTTATCCTTTTACCTCATCATCTTTCACCACTTTTAAGTACTTGGTAGGGTATCTGCATATTAACATAATTATATTAGAAATGAGAACGGCTGAATTTAGAGAAAATGTACCTGAACCTTTATGGAGAGAGAGAGAGAGAGTGGAAAACAATTAAGCGGAAAAAACAACACCCCAGTAGCCCACACCCGAGTGGGATCTAAACTAGAATCTTCCCCTCATCAGCAATCCAGTCTACAGCGATAGTGAAGCAACATACCTACAATTATTATAGCTTATGTGACACCAACAAGAGTTTTTCTTGTTATGTCTGATGAGACGTTTTATTTCTTAGAGGACTGTTCCCATGTCTTTTTGGCTCGAGGCCATACTATGTAGTCAGTCTGTGCTCAGGAGGAAGTTGGGGTGAGTTGGAGGGGGTTAGGGGAAGGTAGTATGTTCTTGGGCTCTCCTATCTCGTAGAATTNGGGGGGGGAGAAATGAAGATCATGCTTACGGTTCCAAACTTCGATTATCGTGGTAATGTAGGTACAATTTGTTGGGGGGGAGGGGGGGATGGAGGGGTTGGATGAAGGATGGTATGTTCTGTTTCAAAACGAGGAAAAATATTTGAATTGGGTGTATTAGAATGAGTCAACGCGATGCTTAAGCTGATTGAAAACTGAACACAATCCTATATATTTTAATTTACTCAGGATTGTTAAAGTACAGTACATCCCAAAATATGATATGAGAAATAGCTCCTCAAATTTTCTAAAAGATATATAAACATTTAGTTTATTGCTTTAAGACCTTTAACTTAGAATTAGATTACTCAATAATTTGTATATCATACCAAATTATGTGTTTAGTAAGGTTGAAACTAGTACATGGTATGCCCTGATTTTGGTTGGAGGAACAGTAGAGAAAATTCAAACATATTTTTTCGGCCAACATGGATAAAATCTTACTATATTATTTGTATTATTTTATAGGTATTGATAGTATCAATCAAAGGTGACCACTGCAGATAGCATGACTAGATGTATGAATATATTAAAATTGTTTTAGTAACTTTAGTAACTAAGTTATACTGTTTTTCCTACCAAAATTCAAACTTTAGTAAGCTCTAGCGGTAGTGCTTAAATTAAGCTACAAATTGTTTCAGATTAATAGATTTTTTAAAGTATAGGCCTTACACCCTGTTCAATGTATTCATTAAAGTAAATATACAGTAGCATTGATAGTTATCGTCTTGATGGTTCAAGTCTTGATAGTTTGATAGTTGGAGTCTTGTTAGTTTCAGTCTCTATATTTCGTATTAAGAGTCTTGATAGTTCGAGTATAAATATTCAGAGTATTGATAGTTGTCTTATTGATGGATCAAGTTTGATATTTCGAGTTTCCTTATTTCGAGTCTTGATAGTTCTATTCTTGATGGTTCATTTCAAGTCTTGATAGTTTGAGCATAGTTAGTTCAAGTCTTGTTAGTTATAGTTTCAATATTTCGAATCTTGGTAGTTGAAGTCTTGTCGAGACTCAATATTTCGAAAATTAATATTTTGAGTTTCAATAATTGAGGTTTAGATAGTTGTAGAATCAAATTTGAACCTCAATATAATTCTAGGTAGAAATGCGCCCGGCACACACCCATTTACATAAGACTGCTCTTAGTAATAATGATTATATAAACCGGCCCCGTACTATGGTGGTCAGCGTTCATGGCTACCAACGTAGGGGTACCGGGCTCGATTACCAGCTGATAGTATTTTCCCAAAAGGGAAATTATTCGAACGGTCACCAAGGTATGGTTTATTAGGCTTAAGTTAGGTTAAGAGTCTCCACTGGTTTTAAACACTCATATTCACTATCATCATCACCTCATCTCATCAGGATATGGAAAGAGCCACCAGGAGAAGAATGTACCATAATTACATTTGAGCTTCCCCTGGAAAATGGCACATTAGTACTGGCTATACTGCGGTCTAAACTGCTTTAGGATCCGCGTGGTGAGTAGGCTGGGGAGCATGGTTGCCACATAGCAGGAGTTCGCGCGTTACTACTATGAAAGCATACTTAGTGACTGGTCAAGAAATCTGGCAACGTCATCGGTTGCTATGACAACTACCCTTCACGGATTGGTCACGAGCATGTTACAAGCCTCTACTCCCCACTTCAGCTGCGCTGACCTCAATCCTAAATCCATTTAAAAGCGCAGTATAATCTTTCCACAAAACGGGCTACGTGTGATGTAGCTCATAAACGTATAGATACATAAAATGATGACTTAAGCAAAATAAGGAGGAAAACTTGACAATATTTCTAAGAAAACTTTCAGAATGGAAAATTCCCATAGTACTGAAGCTCAACAATGGATTAATAGTGATTAGCAACGCAAATTTTTGCGGCAAAAATCAGTCGCAAATGAATGTATAGTTAACAATGAATGTTTTTCAAATAGTTTCACATATTGTGTATAATATAAACAACTTGATTTTTGTATAATCTACTTATAAAATTATATTAAAGTAGCTTTTCTTAAAAATCTGTCTGTATTTTTTCCAGATTATTTTATATAGCTTGAATTTTCAATCATTTGAGGTGGGCTTGGTCCCGTTCATATAAAACTATTTATACTATACTGTATATATTTGACCAGTTTATCTTTGCCATAAAGTGATACTGTCACCAAAATAAAACAATGTTCAACGGAGTGTCTTATAGAGCAATCATTGAATTATTTTTTATTTTCTTAAAATGATCTTTTATAATATAAATGTAGACAAATATATTTTAGGCCTATATTTAGACTCTACTGTATATATTTATATACATATATCTAATTACATATATATATACGTACTGGATATATATATATATCACCCCCTCTGTGTGGGCCTACTTTGTCATGATAGGTTGCGGCCGAGGATGGGGAAAGTGACTGAGTTCTGATTGTGTGGGCTCATAATTGTCCTTCTTGGGTTTTTATGGTTTTTATTGTACTAATATATTCTATTACAAAACGTGATGTTGTAATGATACTGTTTTGGACCCCACTAAAATATTCAAAAAGGCATGGATGTAGTGCAATTTTCTATAAAATACTGCATGTAAAGTTTTCTTTTAATACTTCATCTATGATCCATCACGCGCTTTTAGAAGTAATGTCAATATACTACGTTTAAAACCTATTTTCTCTCTAAAAAATCAACTCCGTCATATAGGAATGATCTTGTGACTCGCTGGTCCCCTCTACACTATAGGAAGCTAGCCTTCACAACATCAGATCGCCATAAGTCTTTCTATTAGTTAGTTTTGACACTGTAGACAAGGGGTCCAAGAAGCAAGGGGTAGGTCATATATAAGCTGCTTGTGCGTATGAATACATACAGTGCCAGTTTATAATATATAGAGAGCAGAAATTCATTATATCAGTATAACAGGGTCGGTAAAATAAATACAGTGCCATAATATAAATACACAGTGCCACTAACTTAAATCCATAGAATACACAGAAAACGTTAGCAAGTAAAATTACAGAAAAATAATTTGTAGTTCAACTAAAACTGTATCATTAAATATTATATCTTCATTGCAGAAGATTAAATCATCTTAGTAAATCGTGTGCAACATTGAAAGTCTTATTTATTTAATTAGAATAAAAATCAGAAGTAATCAGATCGCATGGCCGCGTGAGTGCGCAGTAAGGCATACTCCCGTCGTCATCATCGTAAAACCCCATATAATTTTAATTAGCGTTCGATCACTGGGCTATAAATACCTATATTAAACCGTATCACTCTAATTGGCACTCGATCACGGGGGTATAAATACCAATATTAAACAGTAGCATTTTAATTGGCTCCCAATCGCGGGACAATTATATCTCAATAAAACCGTTAGCATCATAATTGCCGCCCATCGCGTGGCAGAATAGTCCGTATCACTTTAATTGGCGCCCCACGTTGGGCGCCAATTAAGATGATACGCTTTATTCTGATATAATTGTCCCGCTATTGGACAGCGATTAATGTGATATGTTTTATTATGAAAATTAATCCCCCGCAATTGGGAGTTAATTAAGATGATTATGGTTATTCTGCCACGTGATGGGTGCCAATTAAAATAATACGGTTTAATATTGGTATTTATAGCCCCGTGATCGAGCACCAATTAAAATAATAGGTTTAATATTGGTATTTATAGCCCCATGATCAAACACCAATTAAAGTTATGCGAGATTTTACGATGATGACGACGCGAGCATGCCTTACTACGCACTCACGCGATTATGCGATCAGATTTTTTTTAAATTTTAGTAAAATAAATAAGACTTTCAACGCTGCACACAATTTATTAAGATGATTTAATCTTCTGCACTGAAGATATAGTATTTAATGATACAGTTTTAGTTTAACTACAGATTATTTTTCTGTAATCTTACTCGCTAACATTTTCTATTTATTCCATAGATTTAAGTTAGTGGCAATGTGTTATTGTGTGTTGGCACTGTGTGTATTCATACGCACAATCAACTTATATATGACCTACCCCTTTCTTCTTGGACCCCTTGTCACCAGTGTCAGAACTAACTAATAGAAAGACTCCTGGCGATTTGAAGTTATGAAGGCTGGCTTCCTATTGGCTAGAGGGAGTCAGCGTCATAAAATGTCTAATACAACGGAGTTAATATTTTAGAGAAAAAAGGGGTTTTTTGACATCATTTCTAAAAGTGCGTGATTCTCCATGGATGAAGTATTAAAAGGAAATTTTACTTACAGTACTTTCAAGAAAATTTACACTTCATCCATGACTTTTTTAATATATTAGAGGGGTCCAAAACAGTATCATTACAATGTTGATAAGAAGTATTAGAGTATAAGGAAAAACTTAATAAATTTATTAAGAAGCTCGTGACAGGACTAATTATGCAAGGAATGCTTAACTAATGGCCTGACTGACCTCTAGGTGATCCCACACGGCTTACGAACCTCGGTACCTTACCCTCCAATACACATACTGATGATTCGGCGTCCTAGCCCACGTAGCCCAAAAAACGGGCAGAGTGACCCCCTAGACTCGATGGTGATTAGTCAGCCCTGTTAGCTGACCAAATGTTTATGTTGTCAGCACATATGTTATATTTGTTTACTAACTAATCACAACACCTTGCAATATTCGTTTTGTCATTCACAATCCAGAACACAACAAATGTCAAACACACGCATCGATTTAGGCCGTGTCGATTTTATATATATATATATATATGCCTACATAAGTATAATATACACATAAATACATACACACAAGACTAATGAAAATACAAATACAGTCCTACTCTATAATATTATGTAGTATATTGTCAATATACATACATATCTATATACATTATATATATATATATTTGTTTACATTCTTTACTACATCCAGCCTATGGCCTGGGTCAGTTTTTTATTCAAGACATACCGTCGTAGCTTCATTTGCCTTATAATCTAACTTAAGATTAGGACAGGCACAACATCCAGTCCCCAGCCGTTAATTTATCACTATAACAGCGTAAACCCACATTTCATCAATGATACATTTTTCGGCCATGCCGGGAATCAAGCCCGGGATCCTTATCTCAGTAGGTCTCTCTACCAACTGAGCTAAGGTGATATATATGAATAGCATTTTAAGAAATAAAAAATAATCAATGATTGCTCTATAAAACACTCCCTTGAACATTATTTATTTTGATAACAATATCACCTGATGGCAAAGATAAACTGGTGAAAAAAGGAAACTGAAATATCTAAAATAAGTTCAATCCACTTTAATGGGGTTCCTCTCTTCATTCTAGACATTTCAAACTTCTTTTCGTGTGAGTGCACGATTGGGGAAGGGTGGAAAGAGGGAAAGAACGTGGGGTGGCAAGGAAGTATAGAAGCAGTGTGGGGGATACGTTTTTCTGGGCAAAACACGGGCTTCGGATGACCTTTTAACCATCTCCAACCTGGCGTGAAATCTCTAAGAATGGGGAGTGATTTAAATGTGTCGACTGGACAAAGGGTGGCCTTCTGGGCAGTGGGATGATGGGGGTGAGGTTCGAAAAGAAAAAAAAAAAAAAGAGGGAGGAAGAGTTTGGTTTTGAGGATGAAGAGTCTCGTAAGTTTTGAGGGAAATGAAATGGAATTTCTAAGATGAATTTGAGTTAAACATCCTCTATATATGGAGACTTTTCCACTATCAATTTTTTCAAATTTTATCTACATTAAATGGAAACAATCTTAACTTACAATACAACTAATAATGGTGCACAAATACTTGTTGAATGATCAAAATAGGTCTTAAAGATTTTAAAAAAAGTTTCTAAATATTTCGTTTTAAAATTTAGAGGATTAAAATAGAAATTAAAGACGTGTTTTATATTTACCATTTGAAAGCTTGAATTAAATTTAAATAAATCAATGTGAACTTTTTTTTAACATTACATTCAAGATAAAGATATTATTGAAATATTATTTTTGTGGTAGGAATTAAAAAGTCAACTTTGAGAAAATATACCAACATTATCTTCGAGAGCGGATAGAGAATCCACAGTGAAAAATAACAATGATTAGAAAACTACATCAATTGCACTCGGCTGAGATTCAAACCTCGTCCTTCTTGCCAATTCAGTCTATCGAGAGCATATCACTTTATACCGCCGAAACACTGATGCTGGTCTGTGTTAATTAAAATTGAAGTGATACACTTGAATTTCTTGAATTGGTTTTGAAAGGAAGATTGTTGGGTCTTTTGTTTTTTGGATTACTTTGTTTCAATTAGTTATATTTTCGAAATAAGTAATTAAAAGAATGTAACATTCTTATCATTAGTCTTATTGCCGTGATTACCATCAAAATCCCTACATTAAACTCGGATTATTAATGAATCTGAACAAAGAAACTATCAATAATGTTTACGTAATTATTCATAATAGGTATTCTGATGCTATCAAATTGAAATTTTTAATTAATCTAGAATCTAATATTATTTAGAGTGAATAAAATTTGATTAAAAAACAAGGTTTTATCTGTGACACATAAAGACTATAATGAAAGGTAATAACAAATAACATTAAAAATAATCGTTAATAAAACTCCACAGAGCTAATACAAAACAATGAGACATATACTAAGATATTTAATAAACAAATTCACACTTAATTATTTTCTGTTAGAAATGTTTTATTTTATATTAAATTTACATGCAAAAGAATTATATTAAGTACACCCAGAGTGTGCAAAGGTAATTGCTAATATTTAACTAATGTGTTATAAATCCTTACGGTACTTATTTATTATCCTACTTAATGCAAATGTATCATGAATAAATAGTTATCTTGGAAAGTGAAGTGCTCACTCCTTCATTAAAGTGTTTGAAAGCTGTTGTAGTTGAAGATACAAAGCTATCATGCAACTCCTATTGTTCGTAGCTGTTGGTGAGTAAACGCTGTACTAGGCCTATTATATAGTTGTGATAGGCAAGGAAATGACACATACACTTTGGATTAACTTAACAAAGCACTTTCCACAGATCTATGTAAGTCTTCTGATAATTAACTTTTTCCAAAAATCGTGCAATTTCCCCGCTTTTGTCTTTTTGAATTTTATTGATTTCAATTTCACCACTCATCCTTTCTTTATCACCCCTACATAATATATAAATTTATTTCTCACGTTTGTAAAGTTGTTGTTTACAATAAAATAAAAGCCTCTGTCATAGATACGGCATAAAACTCTATATTGTATAGCGTGAATAATTTAGAACTAAATAATTTGTTCTAAATATATGGACCATAGCATTATTCTTCAATTCAAAGTCAATTAAGATCTAGTTAAGGAGTTAATTAGGTAAACCATTGACACATTAAATCGATAGTTGGTGGTTTTTAAATCCTAACCAAAACATAGTAAGCAGCTTATTAGAATTTCTCTGGGAGGCATTTATAGATACTAGATGGTAGGAAGACATTTTTATAAAATACAAACATATATTTTTCGGTCAATATTGATAACAATATACTATATACTATATATTATACTATATTGATAGTATCTGTAAAAAAATAAAGTTGTAGAAACATGAGTTGAAGTACAAAGTACGTAAAATTAGATGTATTTTTTCTGTTAGATAAGTTTTTTCCTAACAAAATTGAACTGTAGTAATTAGTGATTACATTTTGGTGGTCTACGCGTTGAACGTGTTTTATTGCTAATTTTTATTCTTAATAAAGCAATGTTTGGAATTTAATTTTTTAAATAGGAAATAATTTACAAACCAACGGGTACTTGGAAAAATATTTAATTATTTTCTAGTCCACTTTGCTGAGGATGGAAAGGTCAGGGTTCTAATCCCAGCCGAGTGTATTGGAGGGTTTTCTACAATCCCTCCACATGAAAGTGGGTTCACCTTCTATAAATGATTTGTTTTTATCATCCTATACCTGTTAGCTTAAATATGTAGATAGCCTGGATGTACTTGTTTGATGAGTCATGGATTACGGAAAAATCAAACCAATATAATAAGAGAATATTTGATGTATTTCTAGCACTACGTTTTACTACCCATTCGGGTTTTATGCCTATGTACTTATTACATTAATAGGTTATGGATTAGGAAAGCTTAATTTAAAGTAAATGCACCCGCATTTGCGTGGAGGGGAGTGGAAAACGATTTAGAATAAATCACCATCAATTCACCCGACCAAGATCAAACCCCTATCTCCCCGTCTTCGGCAGTCCAGTCCAACACGAGATTAGCGCTTTAGACCACGCGGTCACAGAAGCGTTTTTTTTGTGTGTGTATATGTTGTTGTTGAAAGTAAACTAAAAACAAGCCGCGTTAACAATGGATTTCAATATTATTTTAAATTGTTCCGTGGTAGCTTATGTATCGATTAGTAAATGATTGGCTAGAAAGCTTGGCTATTTAAAATTAAATCGAAAACTCATTAAAATCATTAAATAGTTTAATATGAGTTGACATTTCCAGTAATTTTTTTAAGAATCGTCAGGATTTACCCATTAGAAGGTAGAGGGGCCATGGATGTCCCAAAGCCACCTTAACATTTAAAATGGTGTAGTACCTATACTCTTTTATTTATTTATCTCACATTGATGTCGGGAAAATGAACTTTTTTCCATCAAATTATTTTAACTACCAAAAACACCATTTTATACAAGTAGGAGGTCAGTAAAATGTTTAATAAGTAGGCGACGCAACATATTACGAACTACCAAGAAACCAAAAGAAAGATTTTTAAAATTTGCATTCTTTGTATTAAGATTGGAGGTATTGTTGCAAAGAACCCCAAAATAGATAGTTTAAATTTACTATAAAACAAACTAAAATGTAAATTGAGAGAAGCATTCTATAGTGTGCGCCCCATCACACCAAACCAAATTATGGTTTTAGCTCAGTAGTAAACAGTAAGCAGGTATATTTTTGTAATGCTAATGCATTCAACACATCTGACAACTTCGAATGCTATAAAGGAATGAAATTGAGTCAAGAGCAGGGCTTTATGGGCGTACAAAAATTCCAGAAGAACCATGAACTCGCCCCCTCATATCTCCTCTTCTCGATTCACGTGCCAACCCTTGTATCTGTGATAACCAGCCTCTTTTTTTTTATCACTGCTTAGCTTGCTGATGAGATAGCTTGACGGTATATAGCTTACCCGATTTATGAAAATACAAGGAGTTTAAAAGAAAATACCTGTCTCGACCAGATGAGTAGGCTTAGTTTTGAATTTACTGGAAACAAAATAAAAGTTTTTTTTCTTTCTGAAAATTGATTAATTGGTATACCTACTTATTGTTTATACTATCCCCAAAAAAAGAAACACCAAAAAAATTCTAAAATACAGATAGACCTCGAAGTTTTATTATATGTATAGATATAGATATATATACAACTGTGCTATAAAAGTGGTACGTAATTATACTGGATAAATTACAAGGAAGAATAGATCCGAGATAGGCTACAATCTAAATATAAGCCTTTGTCTAAGATGACAATTTTAGGAGTATATATATATATATATATATATATATATA